>BACB01004996.1:0-56975 GCA_000338015.2 Ganoderma multipileum BCRC 37180 | reverse complement strand
AATGGTCGTCGCGATCGCGATAGGTGGTGGGCCGATATCTCCTCCCGCCCCTCTTGGCGGAAGGTCTCCGCGCGCTAAGGACGGTATCTGGCGGCGTACGCACATAAGTATACCATGCAACACTGTCAATGTTAATGTTTAAAGACCGCGAATGTGAAATGTGGATACCTCACTATGCGCGATCTGACTCTGAGCTTGGGTTTTAAAGCGAGACCGTCCGATCAGCATGCATACGCCTACACTGAGATTGCGTCGAATAGACATGAGCCTGGTGAATGCGTTTTACATGTTAGTACATACGCGGCCCTGGAAACGTGCGTTGCTCGTCCATAAGGAGTCGATACACGTCAGAGGAACGTGCGACAGCTCTGAAGAGGACGTGGGGTATTCCTGTTTGGCAAACTGGATCCGGAGCTGCGAGTTGGGGAAATTTGGATTCCGGCCCCCCAGAAACAAGGAGATCGCTTGCGCGCGTGTCTTACTGGAATGGCAGTGAGTGCATCAAGATTCGGTGGTCTGTCGAGTCGAATCATTTGGCGCTGTGGCTTCTGATGAACTCACGGCATGATGGATGCACAATCATGATAAACTTCATTTCTCGCTCATCTAACGGACTGGGCCTGCGTGCGATCCCCCCCGGGCCCGGCCGGCGAATCTTCGTGGCACCAGGTACTTCCAGTGGGGTTTGAAGCGGTGAGTACTTGTCGGGGGGGGGGTCAGTTGTGGGAGCTATTCTGTGGGATGTACCATCCCAGCAAAGCTATAGTTATGAAGACGACAGAGCGGTAGCCGCATGTCACTGGCATCGACTTCTGTTATGCCTAATTATTATATTGTATAGTTGAACTGAACTGAAACTTCTCTGTTAGTGTATTGCTTACTACGTGCGCCTGTCACTGGCACCTTAGGCCAGAAGCGCGAAAGCAGGGTTCGACTCCCTGACAGAGAGGTTTGCCAAGTTGCAGACTTCTTTTTTGGTCATTCTTGAAGAAACTGTAGTACGCATGGTATATAATCATGTCAGGGGCCTTAGACCGTTTCGTGCTCCAGTCCGTCCATCAGACGGTGCGCACATGTACACATCTGGTGTAAAACAAGTCTACGGCGGACGGACAGGCTGCGGAGAGACGGCGTGTACTCTCACGGATGCTCGGGATCCAAGGTTCGTAGCCAGACACAACCAGCACGGAGCGCGTCGCGAGTTGAGCGAACAGCGATCCGAGTCCTGCATGGCCTATATCCTGACTGCCAAAGGCATGGATGGTCGTCTGGCTGCTGAACTACTATGGTGTCATCTACCAACGCTCCCCCGGTTCCGCCCCGGATCTTCCGTGCCGTCGGTAGAGCGCCTAAAGTCGCTAGTTCCATACATAGTAGTCACGCTGGTTGGCCTGAAACCCACCAGAACCCACTTTGTCGACCAGGTTTTGGCACCTGTACCACTCCGACCAGCTTCAAATTTTCAAATCACAGAGTGAGAGTCTTCCTGGTGTGCATGGTAAACAGTCTGAAAGTTTTTATGAATATCCAGGCGATACCCCTCTGTTAAACTTGTATGTGAGAACCTCCTAGTCCCTTCACGCCGGGTTTCAGCTCACCAAAAACATCAGAATTCGAAGATGTGGGTATATTACAATCTAAATGCCCAGGATCTTATCCTAAATCGACAACTTGAGAGGTGTACCACCGCGAAGGTGACTCTGAATGCCCTCCAAGCCTTTCCGCGTACGAGCGCTTCATCCCTCCAGTCACCATCAGTCACCATCAGTCACCTATCAGTCACTCAAGCGCCCCAGTATGCAATGTGCGGAGCCCTGGTTTTGGAGCAAAAACGAAGTGTAGGACGGCCTTATGATGATTGGCAGTCCCTGCGTTCATCGCGCATCCGAATTCTAGGCAGAGTCCTCGCCGCTTCGATGCACTCTTTCCGGCACACACAGAGGACTTCCTTCCTGGCTGTTGTACATTATATAGTTCTTACTATCAACGCCCGGCGGCCTCCTCGAGTATGGTGCACTCCCAAAGAAGCCAAAACCGACCAACGCCCGGTGGCCGGTATTTTGTGCTCTGAACCTCTCTGTGAGCCCTCTCCTCCAAGTCGACGCAGTAGCTCGAATGACCGTAACCAATTATCCCTTAGTGGCACTGCCGTTGCACTTCCACAGTTTGGGATAGATGTATCACCTTCGACCGCCCTACCGCTCTCCGTCCGTCCGACTGTTGGGCACGGTGCGGATTAGCTGGATGTGAAAGGCTGCGACTCACATTGGTCCAGGACATGCTGCAGCTGCAGCGTATAACTCTCGAAGCAGAATCTCCGCCGGACGCAACGTTTGGGTGGAACTTTGGCAGCGGAACCTGGGTTCTGGCCCGGAACCCGGTATCCGAACGGAGCCTAAGGAGACTTGAAGCGATTGTCAATCCGTAAACGGGTCCGGTCAGAGGAGTTGATGAGAGTACAGTCTGACCCAGCAGTATGCAGAAAATGAGTATCTAGCCGATGTTTGATTGGGGAGAGTGAGTGACTCAGAGAGACGCCCTGTGCAGCATCGCAGGAGAACGTCCAGTTCAAGCGCTAGCGAATATGATGAAGGCGCCCACGCTGGCTTCCAACTCCGCAACACAAATATTTGGGCATGGCTTACGATGGCTGGCTGCTAGTACACCGTACTGGTGACCTTAATGTGACCTCTACTACTCGGGGCCTGTCCTTATAGTTTCGTTCCGCTAAGACTACACTTGCTGCACGTCTTAACTTATCCTGGGAAACAGTTTTCCAAGAAAACCGCGTTGAGCCTGACGTATCGGAGGAGGATCACACTGGCAGTAAGTCTCAATCAGCAAAGCTCTGAACAACTGGCAAGCTGTTTACGGACTGACATCCACGATTCCAGGGATGCATTCCGACAGTCAAGACCTTTATGAACTTCAACCTCGATTGAATTTCGATGTCCTGCATCTGGTGTGCAATTGCCTCTCAGATGTTTCCGACGTCCTTTCCTTTGCTCTCACCTGCTCTACTTTGACCGAAGACGCATTACGGCGACGCCTTAGCATGTCACCAGTCAATCTGTTAAACGGCGAGTCGATCGACAGTTTCCACGCCTTTATCCTTACAAACAAGGCCACCCGCGCATCATACATATATGGTCTCAAACTTCCCGACCCGAGGGACTATATTAGGAACCCGACTCGTTTTCAGATCATCGACGACCGTCTCGTGGCGCTTTTGGAAGCGGCAGTACACATCCGGTACCTCTACTTTCCGACCTCCATCAGCGATCCCGTATTCAACGCCGCGATGGAGGTAACTACTTTGCACGAGCTCCACGCCGTCTGCGGCACGTATCAGGAACCTATGCGAATCCGTCTCTCCGCCTTACGATCTCCGCTGCGATCGCTTTGCATTGAACAACCCAACTGTATCGGGGACAACCTTTCCGCAGGCTTCTTACACGGACACCTAAGCCACTTCGCACCGACCCTCGAGGCCCTCGACTTGGGATACTTCGACCTCGAGATCCTTCCCTCTTCCATGACGACGCCATTCACTGCAGTCCGATCTCTCAAGTTCATGGTTGACGCCATCTTCAACTTCGATGGGCTAGCCGTCCTTCTATCTTTATTCCCGGACCTGGACAACACGCTCGTTATCAACCAGGCTTTCAGGTCAGGTTTAGAGGACTCTCAAGACATTTATCCGGGTTTGCGAGCATGGAGCGAGGAGGCACAGAGGGCACACATGTGGGTAAGGCTCGACCGCCTCGTTTGTGATGCCGAATCGGCCTTCGTGCTGGCTCTCCAGTGCCCCATCCGTCGCATGGACATCCAAGTGTACGGGCCTGAGACGACGCGGTACCTAGCAGACGCGCTTCGCCACAATTCCCCCCGACACCTCCACCTCTCGCTGTCGCTCCGCGATGGCTTGAGCATCCTAGACGGGTTGCTCCCTTCCGAAGTGGCGGACAAGCTGACGCACCTCGTCATCTTCGCTGAACTCGAGACACATCACAGGCCGGGAGCACGACCCAGGCGGACAAGGGTTCGTTGGAGTCGGTTTTTTGTGCGTAAACAACTCCTTCGTTCGTGCCGAGGCCTCCCTGACATTACGTCTATTCCAGAACAAAGTCGCCGACTTCGTACAGCCTCTCCGCCTTACGCACCTCCGCATCGTCTTCCACTTCTGCGTTGATAGACCTCAACACTCTCCGAGTGCGCGGTCCGAAGGTGCGATGGTCCGGTGAGCGTGCAGCGAGGGGAGTGGGTGCAGAGGGAGTGGATGGTGGAAGGAGTGTGGCAGACCTGATCCGGCCTGTACGTAGTCCGAGGGCGAGCTGAGTCGAGGTGCGGCGGAATAGAATCAAGAATACGAAAGACGAGGTCGATACGGAACGCCGAGACGAAGGTCGAGGACGAGAGTCGAGGAAACGCGGTCGACTAGTCGAGAGGTCGCAGTCGGAGTCACGCAAGCAGTCGGATCGCGGTCGAAAGGAGAGGGAAAGACTGGGTATTAGGTGCCCGAGGGGCACAGTACACGTAGATACAAGAGACTCGAGAGTATGAGATGATATGATGGTCGTGGTATGCGAACACGATCTCCCCTACACAGCATGCGCGCTCGCACGCGGGGTCGTCGGCACGGAGTCGCGCGGTCCGGGGAGCTCGTGGTTATCGGCCGTCGAGTGCGTCGCTCCCCGCCCAGCGGTGTACCACACCCATCAGCGTTTACCGGGCCGTACGAGGCACCTTCAAAGGAGACCTCGTGAACACCGCGTGCGACGTAGACCTTCACTCTATCGCAGCCCGATTCATAGATGCCATGGCAACCCTCGATTACCTCTTCCTAGTGGCCTGCGGCCGTGCATACGCCGTCAGGTGCTACAAGGACGGCGGGTGCTGTTATCAGTACCAGAAGCCGCACAGATGGCTCTTGTCGAAGGCATGGCAGGCTGTCCGCAGTCATAAAGAACCTGCTCCGTCGAACGCGACGGCGAGTGTGTGCACGGAGTTGAGCAGCGAAGCGGCGCGCAGGATCATGGACCGAGAGGAGCTGCGCTTGTCTCGTGGCGAAGAGGTATGCAGTTTTTTGTCTAGACAAATGGTCGAGACTGACCACGGTGCAGGACGAACTCCGACAGTGCAGCGAGTGAACAGATTCGATCAGTCCGTGGGCCTCCAGCGGCGTTGTTCCTTGTCGTTGTCTTCCTCTTTCATGGCTTTCTCCTCATTCTTAAACAACGTTTAGGGTCCTGGCAGGCCACGTCACGGTGAGTTGCGGTGGTATGTCCTAGAAACACACGATGGGCGCAATCCATGATTTAGTCGCCGTACAGACCTCCCGGGATAGATATCAAACGCGGATGTCCTTTTGTATCCATATTGTCTCATGCCGACAGTGATTTGTATTTGCATGAGGTCATGACGACATTCAGTCAACTAGAACTTCGTCTGCAGTGTACGCCGCAAGTCAAGTTGACATAACGTAGCATCGTCGTCTCCCTCGCCGGCTTGTACTCGCCTCAAGTTGCTTAGTGGGACCTTGGTACACTCTAAACGCGCCCTGTTCAAGTTGAGACCCTCTTCGTACGGCTCGAGCCTCTAGTCGCAGCGTGGGGTCTCCGTCTCGGAGTTGGGTGCGGACGTGGTTGGACCTAGCAATGACAAAATTGGATTTCCTGCCCATGTTTGCCGTAATGGGGCCTGTGCGTCACGGCGGCCACAGCCAAGGCAGCGAGAAGGTGGTCAAACCGAAAGCTCGATCTGGAGACGCTCATGGGCGCTTCCTCCGCAAACCGCAACACAAATATTTGGGCATGGCTGTGTGCCATGGCGGCGGTTCGAAATCTGCTCGACCTAAGCTCGACCTTTGCTCCCACCATGAGCAGGCTGACTCCTCTTCCGCACTTATTTCAGACCCATGAGATAATCATATCCACAGGTGAGTGACATGATGGATCTGGCCGGCAGCCGCACAGATCTCTCACTGTGAATCCCTGCGAAGGGGAAGTTGTAGATAACCCGTCGAACTTCCGAGGAAACCACTGGTATTTTACGAAGACCCCTGACGTGATCTCCATTCCCCAAAACACGCAGGGGAAGTGTCGAAGTGAGTTTGATCTGATCAAACTTGGAGCGGCTAGTTTGACAGCCCGTAATTCCAGGGATGCATCAAGGCGAGTGGGATCCCTGTGGACAACTCCGGTTGAACTTCGACGTCCTACGTCTAGTCTGCAACTACCTCATGGATGTCTCCGACGTCCTTTCATTCGCACTCACTTGCTCTGCGTTGACCGAAGATGCGTTCCGGCGGCGTCTCAGCATGTCGCCCATCGCTCTGTTGAATGGCGAGTCGGTCCAAGTCTTCCACACCTTCATATTTTCCAACAAAACCGCACGTGCGCCGTATATATATGGGCTCAAACTTCCTGACCCGTACACCTTCGAAACCCAAGTTATGGACCCTTCCATTTTTCAACTGACTGACGACCATCTCGTCGCCCTTTTGGAAGCAGCAATACACATCCAGTATCTCCACTTTCCAACCTCCATCAACCAGCCCGTATTCGATGCTGCGATGAAGCTCACTACTCTCCGCAAGCTCCACGCGGTCTCCGAAGTGTATCAGGGGCCGTTACGCCTCCGTCTCCCCACCTTCCGATCTCCGCTACGGTCCCTCTGCATCGAAGAAAGCGACGTCATTGGTGATAATATTTCCGCGAGTCTCTTACACAAACACCTCAGCCACTTCGCACCAACCCTCGAGGAACTCGACTTGGACTTCTTCCAGCTCGACATCCTTCCCTCTTCTATCACGACACAGTTCCCCGCAGTCCGGTCGCTCAAGTTCAGGGCAGACTATATCTCATTCGACTTCCACCCGATGGCCATCCTCCTGCGACTATTCCCGAACCTGAACGACACGCTCGTCCTTGGCCCTTTCCGCACACTCTTCACAGAAGACGAGTT
Source organism: Ganoderma multipileum BCRC 37180 (assembly GCA_000338015.2). Lineage (NCBI taxonomy): Eukaryota > Fungi > Basidiomycota > Agaricomycetes > Polyporales > Polyporaceae > Ganoderma > Ganoderma multipileum. The sequence continues at coordinate 50,009 of BACB01004996.1, read as the reverse complement.
TCTGGTTTTGCAGGCACGAAGCGAGGAGGAGCAGAAGACTCATGCGTGGTCAGGGCTCGATCGCGTCGTTTGTGACGCTGAATGGGCTTTCGTGTATGCTCTCCGAGGCCCTGTCCGTCGCATGGACATTCGTGTGCCACGGTGTCATGGAAAACGGTATCTGGCGGAAACGCTTCGGCGCAACTCCCCTCGACATCTCCACCTCTCTCTCAAGCTGTCGTTTCACGAAAGCCCGAGCCTGCTAGACGGATTGCTTCCTCCCGAGGCGTCAGGCATGCTGACCCACCTCATCATCCTCGTCGAATTTGAGATGCGCTACAGGTGGCGGGCCCACCTCAAGCGCAAACGTATCCCTTGGAACCGATTTTTCGTGTGTCAACGACACCCTGACGACTCTGAAGCCCCGCTAACATCGTGTGTATTCCAGGACAGGGTCGTCGACTGGGTGAAGCATCTCCGCCTCACGCATATCTGCGTCGTCTTGGACTGCACCGTCCTCCAAGGCGTTCCGAATAGTTTCCCCGACAGAGACGTCGTGAACACCGCGTGCGAAACCGACCTCCAGCCCGTCGCGGCGCGTTTCATGGATGCGATGCCCACCCTCGGCCATCTCTTCCTGGAAGCTCGTGCCCGGACCTATGTCGTTCCGTCCGGAAATGATTGGCTGGTCGACGAGGACCGGATACCCCATACATATTCCTCGTCGAAGGCGTGGCGGGTCGTCCAACACGACGAGGATCTCTCTCTATCAGACACGAGATCTGGCTCGTGGACGGAGCTTGACGCAGAAGCTACTGAGGGGATTGCGGAGCAAGAGGAGCTGCGCCTGTCTGGGCCAGAGGAGGTACGTGGTTTTATCGTCTGCTCAAGGCATTGGAACTTACCTGGTACCTGTCGATCAGGTACGACAATGGCGAGACCCCATTGAGGGATATTGATTCGTTTATGGACCACGGCTTTACCTGCAGGGGGACATCAAGTCTATCCCGACCTGCCTTCCCCGGCGGCGTCATCCTTTCGGGTGCAATCTACTTTTTTTCCTCCACATATCTTGGACGAGTGCGTAAACGTACGTGAGTAGTTAGAGTACCCCATAGACGTCACTGAACGGTGTGAGCCATGGATTCACGAGTCACTGATGATCGCCTTATCTGTTGTCCATGGGTAGGTTCGTGTCTGACAATGCTTTCGGGCCGGCCTGCCGAAACACAAATATTGGGGCGGTTCGAGTCAACGCTGCCAGCCTCATGTACGCCTATAGCTTCCGAATCTCTCTGCTTGACCACCACGACCCGCATCCGCCGACTAGCAAGACGTAGATGGAGTCTTGAACTACGGGGTAAGATATTCATTTATTCTTACGGTAAGAAACGCGAAACTGACTGTAGAAACTATTGGGTCCTTGAGAAGATCGCTGGAGTTGGAGGATTCAAGCTGGCAACCCCGCCATCCCACAGTCCGTTCCGCAAGGCACGGCGGAGAAAGGTCGCGGTAGGTCTCAAGTGACTAGAATCGTGGTGATTGGCTCATTTGTGTCCTGCGGCAAACCGTTGGTGATTCTACTGGCAGAGATGCATCCAGATAGCTGGCCATATCCTCCATCAGTATTTCCTTGATGATCTGAAACTATCTGATGCAGACATTTCAGATCGATTCAGATCGATTCAGACACGATTCAGACGCGTCAGACCGTCCGAGGTCAGACACGGAAAAGGCCTCTGTCAGACATTTTAGAAATCCGCACTTACCATCCAGCCGCAGGCCTGCGACACGCTCAAATGGTCCGGACACCATCCCCGAGGCTCTCCCAACGCCCAAACAGATGCACAGCTGCCGGCATCGCGTAAACATCGTCCATGACGGTGGCCGCTGCTGTGCACGGGTGCTCACCGTTGTGCGAGGTCCCGAGCCTCGCGCTCCTCGAAAGCCGAGCTCGCGTGCTCCTGGACTGTCCCCGAGGATAATAGCAATCTTTCAGACTCCATACCGTGGCACCACGGGTGGTGGCCGACTCGCGGTAGGTTGGTATTCTGTTTCGGGGGTCCAGGCGCTCGTGGCGTCCGACGTTCAGACGTTCAGACGCCGGAGGAATTACTGATGAGTCGAGCTCATGAACAACCTCGGCTCAACTTCGATATCTTGCATCTTGTCTGCGACAGGCTGACCGATGTCTCCGATGTGCTTTGCTTTGCACTCACCTGCTCTACGTTGACGAAACATGCCTTGCGGCGCCGTCTCAGGATGGCTCCCATCAACTTGTGGAATGGCGAGTTGGTCAGCAGCTTTCACAGGTTTATCTTCGCGGACGAGGCCGCGCGCGCCCCATACGTGTATGGGCTTGGGCTGCCCGATATGGACGATATCGAATTTATAAAGGGCGAATCCGAGGTTCGAATCATCAACGACCGTCTCGTGGCCATTCTACGGGCAGTGGTTCATCTCGAGTACCTCTACTTTCCAACCACCTTTGACTTCGACCCTGTACTCACCGCCGCAGCAAACACGACCTCTCTACGCGAACTATATATAGCTTTCGACGGATATGGGGAACCTCCATGGAATTTACTGGCCTCCTTCCAGTCTCCTCTCTGATCCCTCCGCATCGGCAAATACGACGCGGCTGACGATGGTGTTTCCGCGAAGTTATTACATAACCACTTAGCCATGTTCGCAACCACCCTCGAGACCTCGAGCTGCAGGAACTCGACCTCGACATCTCCCCCTCTTTTGTGGCTACACCATTCACTGCCATGCGATCCCTGATAGTTCACTCCATCTCTGATTTCAACCAGCTCACGGTGCAGAGCCTTCTTCAACTATTCCCTAACCTAGATGACACCCTCATTCTCAGCTCTTCGGACAGAACCGATATGGAAGACTTGGATGCGAACTTGCGAGAATGGAGCAAGGAGGCGCAGAAGACTCGCGCTTGGTCGGGCCTCCGCCTTGTCGTTTGCGACGCTAGGTGGGCCTTCCTGATGGCCCTCCGATGCCCCATTCGCAGAATGGACATAACGGTACCGCAATCCTACGGGACGCGGTATCTAGGACCCACCCTTCGTTACAACTGCCCTCGCCTACTCCACTTCCGTTCATCATTTAACGATGGCTTGGACGACTTGGATGATCTATTCCCTTCCGAAGGAGTCGACAATCTGACGCATCTCATTATGTTCGCTGATTTCGAGATTCGCTACGAACAGCAGGAGAGACGCTACCCAATCCCCTGGGATCAGTTCAGAGTGCGTAAACGCTTTCTCATTACCCAAACTCAGCTAACTTCGTGCCATCCATTCCAGGACAAGTTGATCAGCTCAGTAAAGCATCTCCGCCTCACACACCTCTGCCTCGTCTTCCATTACACTGTTCACCAAGCCAGGCACGAAGCCTTCATGGAGAGACAGTGCGCGAATACCGCGCGCAACACAGATCTTCATTGCACCGCGACCCGTTTTATTGATGCAATGCCCACTCTCCAGTACATTCTCTTGACCACTTGCGGCCATACGTACCAGCTCCCATCGAACTCATGGGAATCACCTAACCAGAGGACGCCACCAGATTCACCCAAGGGAGTTAATCTTTCTACGTTAGTTAACGCACTTCATAGTTTATTTTCCGCCTTAGTGAAGAAGCGCCCGAAGGGCGCCTGCGCGTTAAACGCGACCACCGCCGAGTTTATCTCGGCGGCGGGATTAACTTTTTGGGAAGTTAATCCGACGGCGCCAAAACTCGAGAGTCCAGGCGGGATTCAAACCAGCGCGCTGCGTAGCAGCCTGCAGGCGCTCCAGCCCGCTGAGCCACCAGACCTTTACATGGCCCCAAAGCAATAGCAATATATTCCCCTCTTCAGCCCCCCGGACTTACCTGGACTTCCACAACGCCCACGTTGCTCTATGAAGCCCCGAAAGGGCATAGATTTGCATGTGAAAAAGCGACTAGTTCAAGTTTCCATTGATCAGGGCAAGGCCTGAGATGTACACATGTTGAATACAGGTTTCATATCCGATTTAAAATCCTTGTTATGCACTATAAATGACCTACTTTGCCCCTCATTACAAGTTGATCTAATAGCATTTATTACGAGGCTGGGCACTTGCGTAGTTTGTGTCAGCTCGGGTCCAACAGCATGTAATCAGGTAAGTCCGTGGGGCTAAAAAGGGGAATATATTGCTATTGCTTTGGGGCCATGTAAAGGTCTGGTGGCTCAGCGGGCTGGAGCGCCTGCAGGCTGCTACGCAGCGCGCTGGTTTGAATCCCGCCTGGACTCTCGAGTTTTGGCGCCGTCGGATTAACTTCCCAAAAAGTTAATCCCGCCGCCGAGATAAACTCGGCGGTGGTTAGTCTTGATCCACCCGGAGCGATTACCCCACCTTCGCGACGTTGAAATTCGAGCATCACGTGTGGCCGTCAACACGTCAACACGACCAAACAGCGCGTCTGTCCAGACTCAAGCGCTTTCGCCCTGCCGTGGTTCTTGCTCGACATCTTTCATCTCCCTTGCAGCCCGCTCGCCATTCACTGATTCCATAGACCTCCCTACGCACCTGTTTGCTCGGGATACCATGGCAAGCGTCTTCGCGGGTGAGTAATGAGGAGATAATCCTCCGGATTCGCGATCTGGATGAGTCGGACGGTGGATGTAGGTGATTTGGACTGTCTGGTAAGCCCACTAGTACGCCATCACTTTGTATCCCCCCAAAAAAAACTACGTGTGTGCCAATAAACCCGAATGGAGGTCCCTTGTTATGTCTGTGTTGGTGCTGTAGCAGTTGACCAGGTAATTTGGGCGTGGCATGATGGCGATATTGTCTTACCCACCGTTGAGCTCCTCCCCCTCTCGTTCCCTTTCGCTCACCATTTTAACGCACTTGAAACCGGGATATACGTGCATTAAGAACTTAAGCGCATCCAGTCCGCTCCGGCTCCCCAGCAATTTCCGGTGGCTTGTCAATTACACGGCCTCTCCGAGAAGAGGCTGCTCGTTAGCCTTCGTTTTCTCAGTGTTTCCTGCCTGGCAATCAAAATACATGCCGTTTCTCGAGAGCATCTGCCCCCTACAAAAGGTCTAGCAGTGGCTTCCAGCCTTCAGAACACTGTCGAGCTCAGAGAGACGAGGTGCTAAGTGTAATCACGATGACATTGATTACTGTCATCACCTTGACGTTCCTGCCTCCTGATTGGCCCAGTAACCAACTTAGCGCCGAAGGCGGTCCCCTCGTCCTGAAGGTCGGGTTTTCGACGCGTATGGGAGCAGACCATATGGATATAGATCGACTGTCATCTATATCTGGAATATGGTCGGCTACGGAGACTAGCGGTGGTCGCGTTTAACGCGCAGGCGCCCTTCGGGCGCTTCTTCACTAAGGCGGAAAATAAACTATGAAGTGCGTTAACTAACGCAAAAGATTAAGTGCCTTGACTGAAGTCCCTGAGGACGCTGAATAAGTGGCTCTCCTCGATGGCGTGGCGACCCGTCGACAACCATGATGGTCACCATCCGTCTAACGCGGAGTCGTATTCGGGTATCGTGCTCCTGAGTAGGGAAACCGCAGAGAAGGTCGTGGAGCAAGAGGAGTTGTACCTATCTCGTGACGAGGACGTGAGTACTTCTTATCCATGCAGGCGATTGAAACTGATCTCGACGGTGTAGGACATAGTTCGGAAGTGCGACACTTCCGCGGCTTGCAGAAATTGACGTCTCTGCAGGCGATCATACCTTCCGGCAGCCTCCAAGTATATCCGCTTTCTTCGCTCACGGCATGAATCATCCTCGTCTGTGGCATCGATGCTTCCCTTTTCATTCGTAAAAAGAGTTACATTGATCTCGTCTACATATTGCCAATCCTATGCGCTCATTTATAAGTCAAAGCGCTACCGAAGCTGCCAAGCTACAAGGCTGTAGCTCATCGTCTTACAGATCCCCGTTGCCTTCGCTATTGCCTCCGTCCGTGTAATCCACACGACTTTATGTCCAACTTTTCACATGGTACATTTGCCATTACCGTCTTGTGTTTCTCGCAATGCCCCTCAAGTCTTCGAGTGCTCCCATGATTTACTTGCATGGGAGAAGTGGAACCGTTTTATACCTCTTCGGACTCATATGTCACGATCACTTGATTCGCGCGAGGCTAGTGCTTCTTCCCTGGTCTGAGCTACCAAGGCTTGGCCAATACAATTAATGTTTTAATTTCGGCCCTTCACTAGTTCTCTGCGATGTCATATAATGCACCGGCAGAAGATTCATGTAGACCTCTTCCGCTCCCCCAGCCCCGCCCAGTTAGGTTAAGCGCCATGGTGTTTGGAATCCTCGGTAGGCGCTAATGCGCTTGTCCCCCTGCCTCCATCATGTCCTAACGACCTGGCTCCGAAACCATCCTAGATGATCACAAGCTGTATAATGTCCCGGGAACTGAACTACTATCAGACCGTGGAAACGTACACGGACATCAAGTTGCAATCGACAAAGCGAACAGCCTCAAACATGGAACTGGCACATCCTCACATATCGTCCTTATCCCCCAGCCTTCGGACGACTCTTGCGACCCGTACGTTCTATCCAGCATCGATAGTTTGAAGGAATGTGGCGGCTTACGCCCGAGGGCATCAATTCTAGCTTGAATTGGCCGAGATGGAAGAAGGAAGCATGTTTTTGGTCTCTGTAAGTGTGTTTTTGAGTTATGCAGACGCCACGTCAGATGGTGACCCACAAATCTCCTTTTCCCTGACACCTACGCCGACCAGCATCTTCGCCACCAGTCTGGCAGGCGTTCTGTCTCCTGTTGCTAGCGCTGGATATGTGCTGCTGGCAAAGCAGTTCGACGTGTCCGTCGACGAGATCACGTCTTCCTTCGGCGCTCTCCTGCTCGGCCTTGGGATCTTCATGCAGGTTTTTCGATCTCGCCACTTGAACATGTCTGAAACCAGCTGGAGATAGGCTTGTCCAAAATACCCTCGCTGTCAAGTACGGACACCGGATAGTTTTCCTTCTATCCACGTTCTTGGTACGCCGTCCCGGTGACGTGTCACCGTGTCATCGTTGACCTTAAGCTCCTGGCTATCAATAGATGTTCATATCGTGCGTCTGGAATGCCCTGAGCCCGGACTTGGCATCCATTCGTGCCGCGCGTATCTTTCAGGGGTTTGGCATGTCTGCGCCACAATGGTGCGTGCATGGGGGCAGGAAGGTCGATCGCGCATGCTAAAAAATATGACAATGCAGTCTCGCTGCAACAACGCTCGAGCACATATACTTGTAAGCGATCGTCCTGCATCCTGTATTCTGGTGGGAGCAACGCTGAATTCGTTCTCACAGTGTTCACGAACGTGGCTCGCGCTCCATTATATGGAATTTTTCCTTGATGGCAGGGATTACGTTGTGAGAGCCTACCTATCAGCAGATGGTATTTTGTGTTGAGCTAACGAAGGGATGTAGGGGACCTCTCATCTACAGTTACGTTATCCAGAACCTATCCTGGCAGCTCGGGTTCTGGTTCGTCAGCATTGCTTGTGGGATATCCTTCGTCGCGGTCTTCTTTTTTGTGCCCGAGGTGAGTCATCCCCGCTGGCGGCGTGTCATGAAGAGAAATAGAATGATGTTACACTCAGACGACCTACCATCGCCGAGCATCGACGATCCATCGGAACAAACACAATCATGACGAAAGCACCAGCGACAAGGGGAGTGCTGAGAAGCTTCACTCGCGAGCAACGCCGGATGTAGAGATCCGCAACGTAGACCCCGACACCCCGTCTCAGGCGCCACCAACATACCTATCCCAGCTCAAGATTTACAACGGCACCTTTTCTGATGAGAGCGTGTGGAAGATCTTCTTCCGACCATTCCCTTTCATCCTATCCCCCGTGGTGCGTACGGCATATGATCAATTCCTTGTGCCGCGTTACCTAAATTTCAATATGGTACCGTCTCACAGACGTGGTTCGTCTTCCTCGCCTACTCAATGCAAACTGTTTGGTTGAGTGCGTTCCGACATTTTCGGCATCTCTTTCCGTGGGAGGCGGGTTACTAATGCCGACGTAGGTCTCGTCCCGCTTTGCTCGTCGACGATCTTCACCATCGAGTACGACTTCAACGCGGCTCAAATTGTACGTTCTACGCGCTATGACCTATAGCCGCTCTTTACTTTTGCGTACAACTTACGGTGTACCAGGGCTTAACGAACTTGGGCGGCATCGTGGGCATCGTCCTCGCAATGCTCGTCACCGGGCCTCTCAACGACTGGGGCATCGTCTGGATGTCTCAACGCAACCGTGGAGTCTACGAACCTGAATACCGACTCGTATTCATGCTCGGCATGCTCTTTGGCGTATTCGGATACGTAGGCTGGGCAGTCGGAAACGACAACCGCATGCCCTGGATTGGAGCTATCGCATGCATTACGTACGTCCCATGGCATCCTTCCCTTGTCCGCTACATTACTTACCATCGGCACTCTTGAACACCCTGCTTCCTCTCCATTTCGCTCTCTGCGTCGCCACCGTACATCCGTTCCAACTTAATCCTGCATCCCGCATGGTTCGCATCTAACCTCCGCTCCACCCGGCCCACCGGTGTGGCAGGATGCTCAACTTCAGCATGGTCGTCTCCGGTGGAGCCGCAGTCACCTACCTGCGCGACACGCACGGCGCGAACGCCCTGCACATCCTCTCCATCACCAACTTCGCGAAGAACATGGTCCTCTACGGCTCGACGTTCTTCGCCAACGGCATCATCGTCTCGCGCGGCGTCAAGGTCTCGCTGCTCATCCTCGGCGGATGTCAGGCGGTCTGTTGGCTCGCCTCCGTCCCGATGTACGTGTACGGGAAGCGCGTGCGGTCGTTCGTGAGTGTCCGCTCTCTCACTTTCTCCATTTCCATCTGTCTCTTTCCGAGCCCCGAGTCCGCGGCCGACGCTGAAGGACTCCGTGCAGATCGCGCGACATCCCCGACTCTTCCGCGGCGATCTTCCGGCGCCCCAGCACTCCGACGCCGCCATGCCTCCCAGTGGTTCTGAGCGAGGCGCGGCAGAGAAGGAGGTCTAGCCCAGGATCGCCACAGGGAGCAGTAGGCGAAACCACACCTCCGGATGTCGCATTTGGCAAGTCTTGTGCGCGTGGTATACGCCGCGCGCTTCAAGGTGTATGTATGTACGAACCACAACCATTCCGACACCGCATCTTGCCTATGCACGGCTCCAGCTCCGGTCTGAGCCGCGTCGCCATGCTCCCTATCAGAATGGAAGCGCGGCCGTTGCACAACCCCGCGTGCATGATACAAAGATGCGCATGTGCCTGAGGGTGTCAAACAGATCTGCTAGACACAACAGACGCACATAGTGCGTGATGCACGATTTTCACGTCGAGAGCACGGTCGACAGTGGGTGATGGCGATCCACACACGCCGCCCAAGCTTCAAGCTCCTTGGAAGACCCGCCAATTCCACGCCAGCGTCGTGCCGCCGCTCGGGCCTCAACATTCAATTTTCAGAGTCAGACTGCAGCTGTGTGTGTGAAGCAGACATGGCGTGCCGCTCGCGGAGCGAGCTCGAGCGTGCAATGCGGGCGATCATGCCCACAGTACGTCAAACACATATGGAAGGGAGAAGGCGCAGGGCTGGAGCGTCGAAGCCCGAATCCCCCACTTGTTTTTGTCTTATGTCTGCTTCTTAGCGTGATACATACATACATCGATCGCATTAGCCGACGCGGCCGCTGCGACAAAACCACCGACACCCCGAGGGGGGTCGGATGAAGGTGAAACGTCGCCCCACCTACCGATGTCGCCATCGGCCGCCCGAGGCGAACGCGCACCGATATCCAGTGTACGAGGACCGGCAGGTATTCAGGAAGATGGCGAACATGAGAGCAAGAGCGCGGATTTGTAGTTGGCCGTCACAGCAAACATGTTGTGCGTGCGAACGGAAACGCGGGGCGTGCGAGTATGTATTGTGGAAATATACACAGCCAGCCAACACGGATGGTCGAAGAGAGAGCAGCAGAACAACAACATTGAGGGGAAGGGGTAGATGGGATGAGAGATGGATGATAGATGGAGATGGATGGGCGGACGGAGCCGGGAACGCAAGATGATATACCACGGCCTGGGAACGGCAGATTACAAAGAAGACTAAGAATCGAGATTCCATTGTGAGTACGGTCGGCGGGAAAGAGAGAAGGAGTCGAGAAAGAGACATTGGGAGAGTGCAATAACAAACATTGGGCAGAGATGTTCCGAAACGAGAACGAGAACGAGGGCGGTTGGGGGCGGTAATGGACGGGGAGGGGGGCACTAAAACGATTGTAGCACGTTGAAAGCAGCGCAAACTATATACTATGCAGGATTCAGATGAGGCAGAGAGATACATAGACAGGGAGATCGGTGGCAACATCGAGAGCGTAGGAACGATTCGACACGATGGTCCAAAGCGGCAGGACTCGGAGCAGGGTCTCGGGCGGGGAAGGAGGGTGGTGGCAATACGGGATAGAATAGTCGGCCAGCCGCGACGTCGGAAGGGGTGGAGGGAAGTAGAAAGCACTATGGAGAGGTATAGGGTACAGTTCGGCGGCGTGCGTGCGTTCGTGACGTCTTGGCTGCGGTCCTGAAAGTCATACAAAGTAACGAAGTAGCTCGGGTAAGTGACAAGTCCGGGAGAGACGGAGGGAACCAGGAAGAAGTGGGGCGGGTGGGGTTTGGGAGGTGATAGTGAGCAAGATAGAAGATAGATGGTGCGACGTACGTGAGATAATTATACATCCTGTAGGACTCCAGATCCGACCCAAGGCAGAGGAAGCACGGCTCTCTCGTCACATCAACGAAGACGACTTTAGGTTCGCGGTGAGGATAATGTCGCGCACTGTTCATCGGAGCGCGCATCAGCGGCGCATCCCATGGGCGATCGAAGATAGGCAACGCACCGTTGGATATAATCATATGCGTCTTGCGGGTATCGGTGACGGACGTCAAGTGAACTGTCACAACGAGTACCGTCAGCTTTGGCATTCTCTCGACGAGGAAGCACCCCACGCACTGATTAGCTCTCTTGTTTTATTCGGTGATAGTTGCTGGTGCATTGCGCCAAACCGGTTGCGGAAGTCTACATTTCGTTGGCATCTCAGTCAGTCAGACCCTCACGTAAAACCGGACAACCTCGAAAGCAAACGAAGACGTACATTGCGAGACAGTCTCGTAATCGTTCGGGCGGTTATACGAGGGCATGTAGTGGTTCAGTCGTACGCCGCTCTCGAGCTTCTTCTTGAGCAGGTCGCACTTGTTCAAGAACAGGATGATGTTGACATGCGCGAGCAGCTTGCTCTCGATCACGGATTTCCAGAGCATGAACGAGTCCTCAAGCCGGTTGACCTTCGGGTCCTAGTACCACCACACACACCGACATTCAGCATCCGTACGACCCTCCGCGAATAGACAGAGTCGTGTGTACGCACCTCCGCGAGCTGCTGGTCGAATGCGCTGATCGGTGCGAGGAAAATGATGGCGTTCACTGTCGAGCGGCCGTCAAGAATCAACACGGGAGTGAGACAAGTACGCCACTCGCGCTGCTCACCGTCGTCAAAGTAGGGCTCCCAGGCCGGCCGCTGATTCCGCGCGCCCCCGACATCGTAAATGACCCACTCGACGCCGCGGAACTCGCTGTTCTTCGCCAGCGTGAACTTGTGCTCCACGACGCCCGTCGTCTTCAGCCGCGCCCTCAAAACATCATCTGTTCGCAAAGCCCCGTCGTCAGTCTCGCTATATGCGCGAATATGCTGGAGAAAAGCACTCACCATCGGTGGGGAAGTACATCTTCGCCGTTATTCGATCGATCTCGTCCAGATAACTATCCCAAAACCGCCCATCAGCTCCACCCTCGCCCTCCGAAAACCGAAAAAAAAATGAACGACTACTCACAACCCAGAGCTCTCCTCCAACCTAATCCTTCTCTCCGCCAGCCTCGCCCTTACCTTCCCATCGCGCCACAGCTCCGACATGACGCCCGCGCACCGGTTCAGGACGTGCACGGGGTCGCCCGGGTCCTCCCACCACCCCTGGACCTCCCCTGAGCCGGAGTGCGCGCTCTTCGGGCTCTGCATCTTGCCCAGCGCGAAGTGCTTCTTCCAGTTCGACCCCGTCCGGATCGCCGGCTCGTGTTCGTTGCTCCCGCTCCCCAGCGACGGCGCGGCCGACGTGGGCGAGCGCGGGGACGCGGCCGCGCTCGTGCCTGGGTACGAGTACGAGTACGAGTGGGAATGCGAGTGCGAGTAGGAATGCGCGTGCCCGAGCGGGGAGGGCGGCACTGGGGGGATCGTGATCGGGGGCGGGCGCGAGGGCGGGTATGTGTACGTGGGCGCGCCGGCGGTGGACGACGACGACGCGGTGGGCCACGCGCCCGAGGGCAGCCCTGACCCTGAGCCTATGCCCGAGCCCGAGCCCGAGCCGGACGAGGACGACGTGGAGGACGCGGGGGACATGAGCGCGGAGCCGAGCGCGGTCATCGAGAAGGGGAGGCGGGTGGCCTCCTCGTTGTCCTCGGGGTCGGAGAGGACGGAGATGAGGCGCTGCTCGAGGTCGAGGAGGGGCGCGAGGCGGCGGCGGTAGGACTCGTAGTTGGGCTGCTGGCACGCGAGCGACGACGCGGGGCGGTTGCCGGGCCCCGCGATGATGAGCGACGCCGTCTCGAAGCTGTCCCCGAAGTCGTCCTCGTCGAGGCCGGTGTTGTCTTCCGGGGCGATCGCCTCCATGATGCTGTCGAACAAAAAATCATGGGTCACGGGAGGTCAGTGTGATGGCCATTGGAAAGCCATGTGAACAGAGAGCGAAGGACGACGTACCGACGGATGGAGCGGACGAGGTTGAGGTAGATAACGAAGCGCCATGCTATTCGCTCCTTGTGGAACGCAGCGGGTGTATGCAGCAGCTGGAACTCTGTGCAGGAAAAGAACAGTGAGCGACATGTATTCGGCAGCGAACACGGCTTGGGGTGCTATATGCGCGGTTCTAGCCGGAAAATAGGCCGGTATTAATTGGCCAAGGAGGCGGTGAAGAGAAAACCGCGGCGGATAAACGAATCTCGCATAAAACCGTCATGGCATTTACGACGCTCCTCGGGACCATGGGAATGGCTGACAGCAATAATGACCGCAGGCAGAGCCGGGAAACAAAAAATTCAGCAGACGGCAACGGACTGGACCTCTGCGCGGGTCGATCGACGACGGGCGCTTAGTGGCAGAAGGACCGATCTCATGTCAGAAAGCCGGAACGATCACAGTGGCCGGCGGTGTATGCGGCACATACGAGGACCAGAGAACTAGGAGAGTGGCAGGTGGTCAGTGTGTCATACCACACATACCGACGGGCTCACCTCTGGAGTGCCTGGTGAGACGTCCGCGTGAACCTTGTACGGGACCCCACCTGTCCTTGTATGCGGACAGACGGTGCCTCGGAAGACACAACGGACGTATCCAAGAATGCTGGACGGTGCGCGAGGCGTGGGATGCAGGGACGTGGCCTCGAGACGGAGACATAAGAAGCGACGAGCGGAAGATAAGGACTCACGTTTGAGGGTGGTGCTCTTGCCGCTCTCGCTCTGGCCGAGGAGGAGGACCTTGACGGTCTTTTTCCTGCGACGGCTCTTCTCATCATGGCGGAGCATGCGGTCAATGTTTTCGCTGCGCTTGCGGGCCTCCTCTTCCTGGCGGAGGCGTTCTGCGCGCTGCTCTTCGGTCTCATTGGGCGGGGGCTGGAGGAAGGCGGCGAAGGGGTCGTGGTCAGGGATTCCGCGAAGAGGGCGAGAATCCGGCTGGGAGGGGCCGGTGCCGCGGCTGGAACCGGCGCGCATGGGAGTAGGGGGGCGTGCGCGGAGGGGCGGTGTGAGTCGAGGGGAAGGAGGGGGAGGGAGAAGGAAGGGAGTGAGGAAGGAACGGGGACGGAGGAGAGCAGTATGTGGCCGTCAGGCGCCAGCCAGAAAAAGTAAGGATGAGAAGGGCCGAGAGGGCTTTCTGGAAGAAGACAAGGAAGGATGGGCGTGTGTTGCAGTGGCTGGCCGCTCGCCCTGGGTCCTCTCCGCGGCCGCTGCGAACGATTCGGACTGAGAGTTGTGCGACTGTCAAGCACCGCGGACGCCAACCCAGCCCTCCTTGTCGCCCGGCCCAGCGCCCCTAGTGCGCCCCCCCCACAACAAGCAATCCCCTGCCAGCCGACGGTCCGGTCTCTGATCCGGCGCGCCATTTCCATCCTTGGCACTGGCTCATGCAGACCCTGCAATTGCCCCCGCCGCCTCCCGTCAGAACAGAATCCACTCCATCCACCCTCCATCGGCACCGTTCGCGCTCGGACGCGGCAACTCGCCACAGCTCACAGGTCTCCCATCCAGACAGCCCGTAACGGCGTACTGGACAGAGACGCGGCCGATCCACACATCCCAACGCCCACGGACGAATGCGATCCTCGCCATCTGCGTGGCATCGCCTGCCCTTGTCTTCTCGTCTCCCCGCCCCCTGGCCATTGTTCCCAGCTGCTGTGGCCGGACAGCCCTGTGCTCGTGCGCGACCGTCCATCGAACATCTTCCCCGCCGATAGAACCCTTCCACAGAACACGGCCGCCCGTTATGGATCCGGCCGACAAACAGCCCTCGCCAGCGTCGCCACCCGCCGCCCGCGCTGAATTCAGCCCGTCTCTCCACTCGCACCGGTCCTCTAAAGTCGCTATGAAAGCTGCTACTGCTTCCACCGAACCCTTCTCTCGCGCCCCGTGCAGCAAGCGGCCGGCCCTAGTCCGATTCAGATCCCCTCTAATTCGGTCAAATTGTATTCGCCAGCCTCAGCCGTCCTCCGAGTCCGACTGCGAGCAGCCTTCTAACCCCGCGCCCTACAACCACCGCCGCCCCCATGCATGCTCCCCGTCCAGCTGCGAGAGCGAGACCCGGTCGCACCTCGCTCCGGCACTGGCACGCGCATCCTCCCGTATTGTTTATCCCTTCTCTATGCGCATATGCTTGTCCGCAAGGTGCGCGTGGTCATCCCTTCTCCGACGCGGGCCCGGGACCAGGACCACCCAGCTTCCAGCGGCTCTGGCCCTCCCGCGTCTCTTTGTCCCTACATACCGCCCCGCCGAGCGTGCATCTCGCGGAACAAACCATCCCCCAGGCACGCACCGTCATCTCCATCTCCATCTTCACGTCATCTCGACGCTCGCGCCCCATGGAATCGTCAGCAGCGTTCTCACGGCTTCTACCCTGGACATGCGCGAAAGAAGCCGCATCGATATCAGACTTCGCGGAGCCCAACTGCTGGCCTGCAGCGCGCCCCTCCCCCGCTCTGACGAGAGAGCACATATGCATGAGACGAGACAACTCTATACGAATTTCCATGGTAACGCATACGTACGCACGCCAATCCTGCGCCGAGCTCGAGCTGGTCTCAGAATTCGTTCAGAACTCAGTCGCAGTCGCAGATAGCAGCCGCCCTACGGCCCAATCGCAAGTGCAAATAACCCCGGCGTCGTCCGACGCAGATGCCCATACGCGGTAAGTACGTTCGACGTCGAAGCCGTGCCGTCCCACGCCGACCGCTTCTCAGCCGCGTCTCAGCAGCACCCTGGCGACCCTGCCCATGGCCCCTGCACAGTGCACAGTGCCGTTGGAAATCCGCGGTGGGGCGACGGACACCACCCGCGGCATGCGGCATGCGGCTCCGCCCCCAAGCACCCTCTGCACGTACCGCTCGCCTGAGACCGTCGCGGGATTGGCAATAGTCGTGACTACGCGGGTGTCCAGTATACGGTAACGTAACCCTACTCTCTGCTCTCTCCCACACTCTCCGGCTGATTTTTGGCCTTAAAAGCAACGGTGACGTTCCTCCGACGGCGACAATGCGCGCCGCAGCACGCGCACGCAACGACCACTTGCGGTCAAATCGTCCTTTAGTCCCCGTTCGAATCGGCAACCCTCCTCCCCTCACCCGCCCTTCTCTCGCGCCGCATTCCCTCCAGCCTGCCGTTGTGCCCGTGCTCGTGCGCCAGGGTCCGGAATGGTAGCATTGAAGCCTAAGCCTAAGCCGACACGCCTTTCAATCAGGACGCCGGTGGCGCAAACCGGCAGACCCGAGCAAGCCCCGAGTAAGGTCGCAACATGCATCGTGTTCGCTCCACTGCTCGTATAGTACGTACGTCTCTATATGATACCAGGTATGTACCTTGCCTAGGTCCGAGCCGCAAGACCGCAAAAACCATGTCAACGTTCCCCGCGCTGGGACGGTCGTTATGATTCGTTGAGTGGTTTTTTTAGTTTTCGTCTCCGTTCCATTGTCGTCAAGCTGTTACGGAATCTTACCGTCCGCTCACAGACAGCAACAGATTCCTCTGGCCAGGCCCTGGACCAGGGGCACCAAAGTATGCGTGGCGCGCATATTCCATGCAGAACGCCGCGTAAATATTGCAGTACGCGCGTGCCGAATTGGAACCAACAGCGGTCGCGGTCGCGGAAGCCCATGAAATCATTAATACTGGTCCGGATATTCGTGCTCAGAGAATTGCCCACCTCGTCCACCTGGGATCCTAACTTGCATTCTGCGACACGCAACGCCGATGGGATCAGCTCGAACGAACGCGCGGTTCAATAAAACGCTATAAGTAGCCTAGCGGACGATCACTTCCTCTTCCGCCCCCCTCAAAGTCCACGGCCCTTAGACTACTTAGTGCTGGCACGTTCCGACTCCGACAACCGGACCCTGACCCCGGCGACCATCTCATCCCCGCGCGCCGTGCGTGGTCGATCGTGCGCCCGGCGTGCGTCCGATCCGCCATCGGAGTCCGAGTCGGACGTACTTACACTGTGCAGGACGCCGCGCGAGCGGGCGCGTCAGCGCGTCAGGAATGCCGTTACCTGGACCGCGCGTTGTCCGCAATAGAGTACTGCACGGCGCATTAGAGTCCGATGGGCCGCTGTACCTGCCGCTGCCAGGAGTCTACGGCATCTTCGCAAGGGGCGAAGAGGGCGCGGTGCTGCGGTTTCAAATATGGAGCCTGGCGTTCCGTGCGGAAGCTTAAGGTAAGAGTGCCAGTGGCCACTACCATGGAACTTGAGTGCGCCTACTGGAGCTCGAGAAACGCAAGAATGGGAAGCGCGTGTTGGGGAGGGGCGAAGGCGAGCTTGAGCTTATTGCCACCGCTGGCGCGGCATCACATGCCGACTGGACCTTATCACCATTAGCGAGAGCAGGGCTTCTTCTTCTGAACCTGCTCCGCAAGCATAACTATATATCACGAGCAGGAAGTGGCATTTGGGTTACGAGTATACGTAGCTGTTCCGCGTCATCTCGTGCGGTCCCCACCATCACCAGATATATGCAGGAGGGAGTGTGGGTTACGAGCTTCTGTAATTCTTGACCTGACCCGTGTCTACACTGGAAGAAGAGATGCTACCTGCGGATACGCATGGTCCACCTCCAATCTCGCGCCAAGCCCGCCAGCGGCGTATCCATTCTCAGCGAGTCTGCCTCAGCGGCGCGAGATCCTCTCAGCTGCTTCACGCAAGGTTGCGAAGCGCAGCGGGCTGACTCGAGGAGAGCTTCCCCGTCCCCGCTGTGAGTGCGCCATCTCCCACCCAAGTATCACGTCATAGCCAGCGATGAACAGGCCTTCTCCTTCTCTCTCTCTTCGCGTCGCCTTCGTCAGACGTCTCCTCGTAATTGTAACCCCACACTGACGAGAGAAGGAGGCGAGAGAAGGTGGCCAGCTCTCGGTCCGGCCCCCGAAGAAGGTCTCGTGAGCCCAGGTACCGGTATTGCACCCATCGGCAAAGCGAGGGAGGCGGCGAGTTAGCGAATTCTGAGTTCTCCCCGTCCTCAGGCCTCAAGCTTCAGGCTCTATCACATTCAAGCTCGCATTCACTGGGCTCCTGCTGCGGTCCTTGCACAGCTGTTCTTCTTTCTAAGGCACCCCCGGCCGGTTCTCAGGCCTCAGGCCTCAGGTCCCAGTGGGGCAACTGCATTGCTCAGCGAGTTTGAACTTTGAATGGACAGATCGATAGACACCGGGGTGAGGCAACTTGCTATCTCGAGAATTCAGCTGCGCGGGCCTTCGAATTCGAATTGGAGCTGTTCACACGGGGGCGGGATGCCATAACGCGCCCGCTTCCGCCGCCAATGGGAGATTCCTCGCGAACCTTCGCAGGCTTGGGCAGGGAGACGAGGACACGAACTGGGAAGGCGGGCACGGACCGCGCGAGCACCGTCTGACGGGAGAAGGGCGCTGCGCGACACCGCGCGAGAGCGGGGGCGCACAGGTGAGTGGTAGCAGGGTCTTAGAAGCGGGATTCAGTTCATCCAGTCTCATTGCGAAGGGTGGGGTATGTAGGGGAGGATAGGATGCACACTTACCCGCACGGGCGTCGAGACGTCGAAGACTCGAAGCTGGAGCTGGAGACTGGAGTGCAGACGGGAACTGGCCCACCCGCATGCACGCGAGTGTGATTGCGCGGGCCGTAGAAGGCGTGCGGACTCTTCGACCTCTAATATGCCCCGTATCGACATCAGCATCGCGACCAACAGCCAGATCTGTCCTCTTGGGCAAATGGGCGTAGGCACAGTGGGCGGCCGCACCCGCCACAGAAGGCGGCGGCCGCCCGAACGCATTGGCAATCTGCAGCTGGCGTGAGTGCAAGCAGCTCGCAAGAGGCAACTGCATATGGCTCCGGGACCCTGAATGCGCGCCATCCAGCGTGCTCCACCCACGCAGATTCCAATACCCGTGTTTCGCCGTCTAGCGCAAGCTGAAGTGCCCGTGCATCCGAGCGCGCGGTCGGTGTTAACGCGACCAGTACGTACGCGGCCGTGCGCACAGGCACCCCCCACGTCATGTCCCCGTAACTGGGAAGGATCCTATTAACCTTGTCGCCCGGAAGCGGAAGCTGCGGGCCCAGCGTGCGTGCACTGCGCGCACGCCGCCCGCGACGCAGATGCTCGAGTCTCGGGCGGGCGGGCGTGGGGGGAGGGGGTGCCGTCAGTGTCAGAGTGTGGGGAGGATGTGCACAGGCATGTGGGAAACCAGGGATGCATTCTTGGGTCTTGAGTTGACCGGCGGATGGTTTTGGCATTGGCAGCGAAGTCGAAGAGGGGCGGGTGCGATGAGAATCAGATTCAGAATCCGAAGGGGGACACGAGGGGAGCGTAAACGCGCGCCCGGGCGAGCCCGTGCGGTGCTGACGGGCAAGACTAATGCTGGTCCGCGCGGGCCTTCGAATTCTCGCCGCGTATGGCAGTGTGCGCGAACCAGGGGGTGACGTGGTACGAAGCTGCAGCGGCTGCCGCCGGCCGGCGCATCTGCGTCGAAGGGAACCCGTCCCCGGCGTTCGGTCGAGAACTGCAGCGGCGGGTGACCGCAGTACGTATCGCAGGATGGAAGGCGGCGCAGGAGGGGGAGTCGTGTGGAGGATGCGATGGGATCGCGGGGCGTTGCTCTTCCTGCGACTGGGACGGCTCAACCCTGATTCCCGCGTGGAGAATGTGGAATGAGGCCATGGGGCCGGCCATTAGGATGGGATTTGGTGGGATATACGGGAGCGCACCTGTGGCGTCATCGTGAGCACGATCCATCTCGTCTGTCAAACAGTCTGCAGCTGTCCGCAGCCTTGGGTCACATCCTGACGAGGCTTCATTGCACGAAGGGTCCGCTGTGTCATACCCAGGCACAGTAGATAGGGAAGGCGTTCTGCATTTGTCAAGGAAAGGAGTTGGCAGACGAGCGCGCCGGAGGCACCGGGGGAATAGAAAGGGTCAGGGTCCGAAATGCATTGGGGAACACGCCGGAAGGCCGGCTCCGTCGTGGATGCAAAGTATTCTGTTCGCTTTCGCAGCCGGTAATAGGCTTGTTGGATGGGAACATTGTTAGGTCGCGGGTGGGCATGGCCGACTTCTGTATGCGTCTGCGACGATCTAGTCTTTGGTTGCCGTTGTGCGGTCTGGGAGCGGCATATTAGGTGGCACCGCTTGTTTAGACCGAAAGGGTTATACGAGCTCGCGCTGTGTCAGCGTGCGCTCAGCTGTAGTTCTTCGGAGATAGGGTCTAGGCCTAAACTTACCTAGTGAAAAGACCCGCTAAGGAATACGGATTTGCGGCCGGTGTGTACCCTCGAGGACGGATGGAAAAGTGACATCGAGACGCACGCCCAGACACAGTATGTTAGACCACAAATCGAAGGCGCATTGGTATGTCTTCGTCTTGCGTGTTCGACAAGGGGTAATTGAAATGTGGAAGGCCCAAGAACCCTTGGCAAACTTCTTCTGTGAATTTATTCCTCGCTTCCGCGGTCCTAACAAGCTTATTAGACAGCGGCTAGATAAGCACGGTGCATAATGCCTGGTTACGTATGAGAGCTACAGGCAATGAAGCTGCGACGGGCTATTATCTGTCGTCGACTCATGGGCGTCGAGGACTGGTCGGAATTATTTTCAGCGCATACGATTCTGCCGAGCAGTCGTGACCTTCACCTTTGAAAAATGGGGGTCAGCCATGCACTTCGATTATCCATGAAGGATCGCACCGATGGCGTTTCCCCTTGGAGCCGGATCGCCTCGAGACTTGGACAGCCCGCACAGATTCGATCCTGGGTAGAGGGCAGCTCGGCTCACATGCTCATGCCCGGTCTAGGGACGTACCGAACGGTCCTCAGTTCTGGCGTCGAAAGGTTAAAGTTTTCGTCCCTGGGTCAGCAACCCTCCCGCAGTCAAAGCGTCGACGAATGTGAGCTTCTAAAAAGAAGCCCAGAAAGGCACCATTAGGAAGAGCATTGCGCCCGGAATTCGAGTGGAAAAGGCGAGTGGCGTGGCCGCAAGACGCGCTGTGCTTCATGGGGTTCGAGACATATCTGAATGGACGAAGTTTTCGCGAGGTGAGACCACATCGCTGCTCAACACGTAGCAATTGGGTCACACTCACGAGGCAGCGATACACCCTGAATCTACCCGGAGAAACACTATGCGGAGGTGCAGGTGTTTCAGAGGCTATCTGGTCGCCGGAGGGCCATATAAGCTTCCAAGTTCCCAAGGAGAGGATCTGGAAGAGTCGTCAACGCCACGACGGGTCGCGGCGACTTGAAGTTCCAGTGAGATTGAAAAGTTGATATAGGCGCGGTCAAAGAAACTATGACGAGGACGAAATCAATCCAGGAGGTAGTCTGAGTCCATGCCAGACGGTCAGTGCCTTTGACTTTTGTTGCCATCGTGGTCCTCGTCAAAAACATGTCGGGCGTCTACAACCAATGATGATTGTAATATGATGACGTCATCACTGCATGGCATTTATTGCACAGGCAACTCGGACGTCTCGGGTCTCTGGGCTCTGGGGACTCACGACGTGCCTTTCTTTCTTCCCCTCATCCTCGCTTTCATTCTTCATGCATTACAGCTGTTCCTCATAACCCCACCGTGGAGCAACGGCGCGACTCGTGAAACTTTTCCGCATAGCCTGCCTTGAATCATGGGACGAGGATGGTTAGCGACGTGGTCCTCGCGAAGTCGGACCTGGGTAGACTGAGGGTGCGACTTTGTTGCTTCGATACACCACGCATGATGTCCTTCATCTTCGTGTAGATGGATCACTGGGATGTAGCCTCTACTTGCGATGCGCGAGGGTAGGAAGATGGAGTATCACAACGTTTGATTCTTTGCATCTCACCGCCATCTACAGTGTAGCCACGGGGGAAATATTTCCTATGATATCGGTGTATGCGGCTATATTACGCCATTACCGGACCCCTACTGTCGTCGGGAACAACGCATATATCCACCGTATTCCTCTCTTCGCCCCCCTACTTCCGGAACCCAGTTTCCTCAGGGTTACCTCACCACTTGGATGCACTTTGAGCACTCCCGTTTACTTGGATTAGGCGCGTTGAGCTTGTTTTCCAACGCCTGGAGGTATGGAGTGGACTACTCAGGTGCTCTCGGTGCGTGTCAATAGTGTCTTCGTACCTTCCTCGCGAGCTAACGTAGGGTTTGTCTGTGCATTTCTTTCAAGGAGTCGGTCGTTCTGGTGTGCCACGAGCGAAGTCAATCATTCTAGTCGGTATATGCGTCTAGCTGACTCGCCTCCCACCGCGATACCGCATCTCGCGAATGATCTCGTTAGCCCTCAAGTCGTTCTCTGACGACGATTGCTCGTGACCCCTTGAAACCCTCTGGTCTGCGTCCGAGCAGACATCTTGCCCCGACTTTTATCCTCGTGCTTCCACCTCGTTGTGGCCGGTGCGCAACGTGATGGCGTAAGTCATTTTTCGCACCGATTGGGCCCCGAGGTGGAACCATAGTTAACGTTGGTCTTTGCTTTCAGGCCACGAAACTGCCGGGCTTTGCTCAATTAGCCTGTCCCACGCTCTGCCAATTGGCAATATTTTGCGCAAGTACAATCCAGGTTGCGCAGTGAGCCACCGCAGGCTCAGCGTGGTTTGACGTCGAAGGGGGAAGCGGTGAGTGGCTCATTGAAAAAATCACATGTTCGACGCGTTGATCTATGACGGACTTGTTTTGCATGTCAAGGCCCTATTAAGTTCAAGATGTCGTGCGTCAATAACTTGACTGAAGGCTCAAGCGTCCTTCGAGTCTTGTGCTTGGTGACGTAGGAAAAGTCCGTGCTTTGGCCTGTATGAGGTGGGTCGTACTAGTACCCCGTTCTTACGCGTCGTACGCCTTGGCTGACCTGATTCCACTTTAGCTTTGTGGCGTGGCCGGCGGCAGGTCCGCATGGCTTTGGTTGTGTGCGACATCCGTATCTTTGTCTGGAATGGTGGGTGCTCGTTAGCCTTGTTTCTTTTGAATTCCTGTCTGACGTGTGGTTTTCGATTGTGCCCAGGCATGTCCAGCTTTGATGGACGGTGGCCGTGCAAGCATTGCGCTGTCTCGACATCAATATAAACTGCCCGTATAGAAGCATAACCCGTAGGTTCCTCGTCCTCCAGCTCACGCTCTTCGCTCACTTGCCACTCACCAGCACACCATGTCCATGCAACCTCAGCGGACTATAGTCCGGAAGAACGCGTCGATCCCTCTGCATCGACACTCGGTTGCCATACTGGACGACACTGGGGCTGGATTGCCTCCGCGCTCGTACTTGAATCCGATCGAAGGCACGGGGTACTCATTCCAGAGGCTCTTCGACCCGCACAAAGCGTGGGCGGAACTCAGGGCGGAAATGCCCAACGCCGTGGATTTCGGCCTACAGTTCTTGCAAGCTGAACATATTACGTTCATGATATTTGTACGTCCCCCCTGCTCTTGACGGTGGCTCCAGATAATACAGTGGCTAATGTGACCTGGATCCAGTGGCCTGGGTACGACCCGAAAGGTCTTGCATTCGAAATCGAGCTATGGCGTCGAGGCGGGTCGGGCACAGGGGTCAGGGACTACGCTGACCTCGTCCTAGAGATCGCCCGTTGCTACGATGCGTTCTTTTGGGTATGTGCTCCGTGTGCTCCTGCGATACCCCATCCCCCTAATGCTGACATCTCATTCTCCGTTATCGATTAAACCCCCATTCGTGTTAGGGTTACCGTTCGCAGAACAAGGAAGTCTCATCTTCCGCAAAATGGGACATCCGAGCCAACCCTCACTTTATGGTCGAAAACCTTGGACTTGTCGAGCTTAGGAATGCTCGCGACAATGTGTTCTATGCCGACATAGAATTCCAGCTCAACGTTCGCGTGCCCAGAGCGGTCGCACCTGCTCCCAGCACTGCCTTCCCCCGAAGTACTCAGGCGTCCGTCAACAGCGACCCCGTCTTCAAGACGCTGCCTAGGGTGAGCGATTCGGCGGCGTACTACTTGTACTTGTACTTGGAGCGGTTTCCGTACCCCTCGGACGAACAGTGCTCGAGGCTGGCCGCTCTCTTCGTCGGCCACGGTGCTACTCTCATAAAGATGTGGTGCGTTGCACGCCGCTTGAACGGTCATAGCTTCAGAGATTCAATCGTGACGAGCAGGTTTGAACATCACCGGAAGGGCACCCAGATCGTGTCGCCGAACAAGCGGTTCAAGGCGGCGTTGGACGCTCGCAAGGCGAATGCAGCAAAGTCGTAGCCCAGCTTGTTCTCCGAGAGGCACACTCTCATCAAGTCCTACATATGACATTTCATTTTGCCCACTGTATCGTTAGCGTCTTGTATTCGCCCACATAGATGGGCGTGGCCCCTTGGCCTTCTAATTCTAGGTGTGTTTAGCGCGATGTTCGCTTGCCACGAGCGTGGACTGGCACTCACAGTTGCCTTCGTGTCCAGATTAGTGAAGATGTTCGAGACGAGGTGATGTGTACGTTCACCGGCTGAGTACTGTGACAATGATATATTCCCCGGGTGAGCTGTCAGGAAGCGCTTCGTGAACAGCCTCTTCAAGTTCCATCCTTGAACTGCCAAAGGCTGGCGCCCTGAGTGTCCAAGATCTGCCACAGGAACAGCACAGGTTGGCGGCGTCTATCTAATCTATTACCGTGGGGAGTCTGTTGTGTGGCAGAAACTGTCTCTTGCTTCTTGTCTCCACGACGATGAATTCCGCGCTGACATTCAGCTCTAGACATATTTTTATCTACCATCTGGAGGCTACGACGGTCATTCGAACGTACGACGACGCGATTCATGGTCAAGGACGATGTTGTTGACCTGTAGCGCCGCCAACAGTGGTGAGCAGTCTTGTGAGATTCCTTGCCTCTCCATCACCGGTTCCATCAAATCGGGCGACCGCGGCCTCGGTGACCATCACTCCTGGACTGTTTCCGCCGTCCGGCAACTCTCCCTCGGAAGTTTGAACCAGTCTCCCGTCCATATCATCTCGCGGCCCGCCCATCGCTCGGCATGCACCTTGCTTCCCGCCCACAGGCAGAGTGCCGTTTCTCCCTTCGCCTTCGCTTTCTCCTTCTCCTCTTTTTCTTTCTTTCGTCATGGCTCCCTTCTTGAGGTCTACCGCGTTGAAACGCGACGGTCACCACTCTTCTTCGGATGGTACGTGAATATTCAGCACTTATTCGTCTCATCCATATCCTCAACTTCTTCCCGTTTGCAGCGCTGGCTAGCCCTGCAACTCCATCTGTTACGACTTCGCATGCGTCTGTTTCTTCAGGTGGAGGTGCAGCCACTTCCTCCCCGTCTTCCTCTCTGTCTCCTACAAGCGATCGAACGAGTACCCGTGCTGCATCGACTTCCGCCACCGGGATGGCGAGCTCTAGCCCTTCCGAAGCGTCGTCTACGGTCCACTCGACTTCCGCTTCACTCATCTCATCTGTGACACCGACCACATCTGCGGTGAGCACAGCCAATATTTCGACCTCTGACTCCACCCCGACCCCTACTTCCGCTTCTACCACGGACTCTGCTTCGACAACCAACACTCAGGCATCGACGCAGGACGACTCCTCTACGACGACCCCAACAACGGTTGCTGTCCCCACCGGGACAGGGTCTAAAGTCCCAACGGCCTCAGTTCCAACTTCTACCGCCATTAGCGCCGAGGATCCCACGACCTCAACTCCGTCGGGCACACGGACTGAGATTTCCACAACGTCGAAGGGGTCGTCCACGACGACGCAATCAGCCACTACGACTGCCAATGTGCTCGCGCCCTCTGTGTCCAGCTCCGAGACCGCCGACAGCAGTACGTGTTCTCGTCATGGTCCTGCTTCGTGATGTGATATTCAATCTCGCTGTCACTGTCAGCGTCGACGAAGGCACCTTCGACGTCTGGTGGTGCTAAGACCACCACGCCTTCCACCGGTCCTTCTTCAACAAGATCCGGTGTGTCCACGACGACTGGTGGCGTCACGACTTCTTCAACGTGAGTTTCTGTTCAGTTCTGTTCTCGTACTGTCGTACATAGTTTACCCCGCCAAATCAGCGGTACTGGCGACTCTACCACGTCCACCTCGACTACGACTGATGCATCATCGTCGCGCCGCGCGTCGTCTACGCCTCGTGCATCTTCTACGCCATCTGCATCGTCTACGACTGTTGTATCGTCTCCGGCGACTGCCTCGCCCACGACAATTGAGTCGTCTGCGCCTACTGCGCCGACCACGACTGGTGGTGGCTCGACCCCCAGTGGTCCGAAAGGCCCTACTTCTACGCCACTAGCTCCCGCTTCCCCGACCCTGGGCAGCACTGAGTCCGTGGCGTCGGCTTCTGCAACCCAGAGCGGCGGCACAAAGCCAGACCAGCCTCCATCGACTGGATCTGTCAGAGAAACTACCGCACCGCCTGCAACTCCTGGTGCCCCTTCACCATCGCCTACGGTGTCGGCGTCAGGTTCAACTGATCCCGTGGTCACATCGCCTGTCACACCTGGGAACAACAGCGGCAACGGTGTATCTGGCAATGAAGCTAACGGCAATTCCAATAGCTCCGGGTCTACCAACGCCTCCAGCAATGGAGGGAAGAGTAGCGGAACGAGCAGTGCGCAAGGAGGCACGAACAGCAATGGCGCCACTAACACGGGCGGCGTCACTTCGAGTTCAACGACCAACACGGCCTCGTCAACTGATGGCACCAGTGGCACGTCTCCTACCACTTCAAGCGCCAGGTCAGTCTCACGTTGGTTATTCATGGAATCCAAACCTGACGCTGGGCACTTAGCTCTGCTGCTGACAATGGAGGACCTCCGCAATCTTTTTCCACTGTAACCACCACGACCTCGGGCACTCGGACCTTCACCAGTCCGACCGCAACAATCTCAGTCAATGGCAAACTTTCTACACAGTTTTCTACCTCCACCAGCACTGGCGTGTTCACGACCACGGTCGTCGCGCCCGTTCCAACTGTGTCCACTGTGGCCGCGTACGTTCATCCGTATTCTCGTTATATTGCCCGCTGACACGTGTTTCAGTTCGAAGAGCAACTCGGCAATGATGGGCGGGATCATCGGCGGGGTGCTCGGCGGTCTTGCCGTCCTGGGACTCCTCGTCTTTTTCCTCTTCCGCGTCCGGGCACGCGGACGCGGGGCTCAAGTGCCATTTGCATTCATGAACGGCCGCGGAGATCCCGAGAGCCTCCCATCCATCACCACCACTGCCCCCACCACGAGCGGTCCCCGAAGGGTCCCGGTGCCTCCTATGGGCGAGGTGGCGGACACGCGTCTGAGCGCACTGTTCCCGAGCGCGGTCTCGACGGCGTCGAGGAGCACGGATGGCATGCGGGTGAGCCCCACCCCCAGCAACGCATCTACGATCATGCCGGAGCCGAAGCCGTACATGCGCGAGACGATGAGGAGCACGACGCGCGACAGCATCGTTGTTCCCGCCCCTGGTCAGTCGCGCGCAAGCTTGAGCGCCGAGGCTCTGCTCGATCCGTTCGCGGATCCGCTCCCGGCTGGCGCTGGTTCCGCCGCAGAGGGAACTGCGACGACGCGGCCAGCGTCCTTGGACCCTTTTGCAGATCCGCAGAAGTTGGGTTCCGTGCAGCAGCGCGAGAGGTTGTCCGTGTTGAGTGCGTCCACGGCTGATGTACAGGTGAGTTCTGTATCATTCCGACAATGCGAATGATTGGGTGACGCTGATGGCTCTTGTGCGCGTTGCAGCCTGGCGAGGCTATGTGATGTGAACGTCAGTTGTCATTGCGTTGCGGTGCAATGCTGTTGGGTCATCTGGGACTCCTGGACAATATTCGTATTGGTCGTAATGTTGTATTGCTCCTGTAATTCGCGCGTTCGCAGACTCCATGTCTCGAGGCGCCGCAACGTTGATTGCGATGCTGTATCCACGCGAAGGTGGCGCCCTGCGTTACTCGCACGCCTCTTCTACCATCTTCGAGCAGTTTCTGTCGGTGCGTGTCCTCCTTCTCGCCTCTCCGATGTCGGAAGATTCTCATTCAAAACCCCTTTATGAGCGTTGCATGGCGATGTCCACTGTTCCCGGCCTTGCGATGGAATTGAGTTGCGGACTCGCATTAAGCGTCCATATACACAGCTGTGACATTATCGCGAACGTATCGCAACCAGAAGCACCTTCAGGAATCTGATAGGACCCACAGATCTTCAATCCCCAAAATGGCCAGCAAGTGCGTACTATGTATAAGACACTCACCACGCTAGATCCGGAATGTCTTGCCACCTATACGTCTGGCTGGCTCGGCCCCCCACGTCCCAATCTAGACACCCCGGTATGATTTCCTCCTCGGGTCCGCCATCGCGCGGACCTACACCCCCCTTCGAATGTCACCCTGCAAGCGATGCTCCTTCTCCCCCTCGTGTACAACGCACCAGGACTCTCTCGGATGTCTCGGGGACGAAGAGGCACGATCAGCGGCGCCTCGATCTCGACAGCGAGATGGTGTGGCGAGAGCAACCGCTAGACTGCTGGTTCGAGAGCTGTCTGCCTGGTGCGGATCTGACGGGGATAACCTTCGCTCCGTTCAAGGTCGACCTCGAGAATCAGGAGCAAGGGATGTATTCTGGTTTGGTACGTCCTCGGACTCGTTGTTGTGGTACCGGATGGATACTGACATGGCAGACAGCGCGATGGTTTGAACGGGTGTCTTGGAGGCGTTGGTTGGGAGGGATATGAAGCTCAGGTTACGGACCGTCTCCCCGACTCGTCCATCTCAGGGTCATCCGGGGACGCGCTTCGTCCCGACATGGGTATCTATCCTACCGCTCGAACCCGCACAAGTTCGAGCGACGCCTCCCTAGACGCTCGCGTGATTTGGGCTTGGCTAGAGCTCCTCATCGAAGTCAAGTGGGACCCCAAAGCCGCTCCCTTCTCCTCGCGCTACACTCCCCGGAGCCCCTTCCTTCCTACCGGACGAGAGCGGCGTCTGAGTAGAGGCCAACTCGTCGAGTACGTCATAGAAGTGTTCAACCGCCAGCACCGCCAGTTCCTCTTTGCGATCCACTTCATCTGCGACTGCGCCCGCTTTCTGCGCTTCGATAGAACGGGGGCCGTGGTCTCCGAGGAGTTCGACTACGTCGCGCACCCCGAGATCGTTGGGATGTTCCTCTTTCGCCTATCCCGCACGGGCCGCGCCGAGCGAGGACACGACCCGACGGCGACGCTCGCATCAGAGGACGAGGTCACGAGATTCAGGGAGTTGCATACTCGTTTCCATGTGGATTCCGCTACCGCGCGTGGCCTCAGGGGCGCCGTCGCTGAAGGATGGCCCATCGTCAAGATCACGGTGGACGCGCCGTTCTCCTCAGATGGCTCTCCTGTCCGCCGCGGCGCCATCCCTACGCGGCGACAGTTCCTCGTCGGGAAACCCACATCCCAGAGTCGTTCTCTCGCGGGGAAAGGTGCGAAGGGCTTCGTCGCGTACGACCTGACGAGCGATGCAGTGGCTTTCATTAAGGACAGCTGGCGGTTGGACTCGCCCGACGCGCAGTCCGAGTTCGAAACCTATTTGCAGCTCAGGGAGAAAACCACAGGGGAGTTGTACGTCCCCACCCTGCTCGGTGGAGGCGATGTGTTCTCCAACGGTCAATGTCAGCGTGCCGCGTGCTGCTTGGAGCCTTCCGAAGACGCTCTTTCCCTAGTCCATTATCGCTTGGTCTTCAAAGAGATCTGCAGACCTCTTGAAGACTTCACGAACTCGTATGAGCTCGTAAAAGCCGTCACTTGGGCCCTTGTAGGTGCGCCATCATCGCCTGCAGACAGTCTACGCATCCATCTGATGCGCTTGCAATGATAGCTCACTCCAAAGCTTGGAGACAGTGCGGCATTCTTCACCAGGGTATCAGCATCGAAAGCATCGTTATCTACGATTCTGACGACCTAGGCATTCCTACTCCCGTCGGAGCACTCGACCAACTTTGCGATTGGGACTTAGGACGGCCTAGGGAGTGGATGGTTCGAGACGGTGCTCGAGCTGACCGCCTTGTGAGTGCTCCAATCGTATCACTTCGATTCTTGAACCCTTACATGGCGTGCTGTAGGGACCTTGGCCGTTCATGTCCGCTCGCTTGCAGGCGTGTCCCGAAAAGCAGCACGAGCTGGCGGACGACCTTGAGTCGTTCATGCATGTTCTGAACTACTGCGCGCTCAGGCACCTTCCCAACGCCGCGTCCGCCGAAGCCGAGCTTGCATACCTAACCCAGTGTCTTTACGACGCGGTCGTAGCGACAGATTCTCCGTGCCCCAAGGGCAGTCCCCTCAAGCTCGAGAAGGTTCAGAACGGTACTCCTTTCGTCAAAGGCCTTCCCGCCAACCATCCTCTCGCCAGCCTGCTTGCGGAGCTGTCCTGCCTCTGTAAGCAGCACTACCAGCACGTAGTCCTCACCGAGCCTGCCCCCCTCAGACCATCCGAAAATATCTTTGCTCGAGGCTCGTACTGCGGTGCCCAAGCTGCGCTCCCCGACTACGACGGCGACTTCCTCCCCAACCTCACTTCAGACGAGCTCATGGGAGGCGCACCACCTGCGCCAGCGTCTCCAACGATCGCACGCTCGCCACTCCAAACTCACGACCGTATGGTCGGCGCGTGCATGAACGCGATCCAGAAGGTCTGGCCGGCGGTGGACAGACGGGAATGTCTAACTCGGCCCCGTCCGCCTGCGCGAAGTGGGTCCCGACTTGCTCCGAAGCGCACTTGGAGCGAGACGAATTTCTACGACGACATTGAGGAGACGTGCAAGCGGGCGAGGAAGGGCTCGAGTAAAATGCTACGCTCTGGAAACGCTGGAGGGCTGCGAAGGCGACGGTCTAGTAATTAGACGTCGTAGTTGGAGACCGTGATAGGCCGACCGAAAGCGCAGAGGCAAAGGACGATCATTGGGACGAGGGCGATGCAGGGTGTACATATGTCTTGACTCGGAAACATGTGATGCATTGTATAAACCTAGGATTTTATGGTTGTCTCTTTCGTTAGCATCAAGTCATTGTGAGAGGCTAGGGCGCACAGCACCCTCCAAGACAAAACCATAATGGCATCTACCGCTCGTTCAACCCTTCGAGCTGGTCTCCGACGTGCCCGCAGGCGGGAGATGTTCAATTTTTTGGGGGGTCTCTGGGGAAAAGACGGGGATGACGCGCGATCTGTGAGAGCTCGTTCAGCGACAAGCACAGAAGGCATCATGGTCAAGCAGACACCGGTCGAACTGCAAATACTCACGAATGACCGCACGCGCTTTCCGTACACGTACATCGGAATGCACAAGAGCAAGGAGGCGGCTTGACATGCGCCGAGTATGAGTAGCGAGACCTTAACGCCATGGGACAGGATGAAGCCGTTGGCGAAAAAGGTGGAGCCGTAGAGGACCAGTTGCCTGGCGGCATTGGTGAGGGAGACGATGTGCTGTGCATTTGCACCGTGCGCGTCGAACAGGTATGCCACTGCCGTTGCATAGGTGATGGAGGTGCTGAATGTGACCGTCCTACCATGCCGGATCGGCGATTTGAATGGGCGCGCACAGTCACAGTGGCGATGGAGAGACGAGAGGACAACGGTCAGCAAATGGATAGATGAGTCGGCAGCCATGGGACATACGTGATGCATACAATGGCTGCCATCCAGGGCATGTGGTGGTCGTTTCCGATTCCCCAACCTACGTAGCTGAACACGGAAAGGAGCATGCTGAGCATGAAGACCAGTCGGTATTCGGGCTCGTAGATGCCGTGGTTGCGCTGGGACATCCAGACAATTTCCCAATCACAGAGTATGGTAGCAGAAAGCGCAAGAATAGCCCCAACGAGACCAGACAGATGCGTTAGGCCCTAACATGTTTGTGATGACGCATTGGAGCATGAGTACTGGACAGCAAATGAGACACGGAAGGACGCACGACTTGGGCAGTGTCGAAGTGATACGTAATTGTAAAGATTATAGTCAAGCAGATGCCCACCAAGCCTGCATTGGTGTGAGTATTTGCCGCTATTGCATGAAGAGATGTAGGGAGAAAACATCAGAGATGCCCGAACGTACTAAACCACACCGACGTCAGTGAAGCGGTCAGGAACATGAACCACGTCTGCGAGATAGGACTGCAAATGAACGAGTGCACCACCAAAATTTGACAGGTAAGACACGCACCAAAGGTGACAGAAGGAATGGGTATGGTCTAAGGAAGATCTTCCACAGGCTTTCACCGGAAAACGTCCCGTTATAGATTCCGAGCCGCTGGAGGAACGAGGGAGGCTTTGGACGTATGGCATCATGGGTGGGGTGCTGAGGGTCCATAACCATGGTTTCCGTTGTAAGGGGCCTCTTCCTGGTGCTGTTCCTTTCGCTATTGTTCACGTCTTTATCGCTCTCAGTAAGATGGATGCCAGTTGCTTGGCGATGATAGGTCGTCTGGACGAGGCTGTATCATCCGCGAGTCCCAGGTAAAGTATGAAGACCACTGACCTCGGGCACGAAGAAAAATACCCCAACGAAAGATAGTCCGCAAACGATGCTGATGAACCAAAACCCTACCTGCCAGGATAAGCTCTGAATAACGTAACCGTAGGCGAAAGGGCCCCTGCACCATCCCGTCAGCAAGTTTCCTAGTATACGTACCATACAGGAATACAAGGCAACTCACAACGTAGATCCAACCCCTGCTGAAGTAATCCATATGATTGAACGCGAGCCCCGTTCGTGGACACTTGCAGAGCTGACGTCAGTCTACGCTGAACAGAGGTATAGTACTGTAATAACTGACAAAAACATGTGTTCGATTGTGGTTCCTATGAGCCTGGGTTGCGATATCGATGAGCGGCTCATTGAACTCCAGGAGATAAATTACTAGTACGCACGCTCGTGGAACAGATATGCCAAACCCTTGGAACACGCGAGATGCACGAATGGACGTCAGGTTTGGGCTGAGGGCAGTCCAGACGCTTGACATGAGCAGCTGCAGGCCGTCAGCAGACACGACACTGACGCCGACAGACTAAACGTACCAGGAAAGTGCCGAGGAGATATATTGGCCGAAGGCCATACTTGAAAGCTAGTGCGTTTTGTACGAGTCTAGCATTGACACTCAGCTCATGTATGCACCGTAGGCTATACTGGGCCAACATACGTGAATATCGCAAATCCAAGGCTAGAAGCAGTGAAGGACGATGCGATCTCGTCCACCGATACGTGAAATTCCTTCGCCAGTAACACGTATCCCGGAGTGGCAACAAAATCCGAGGCACCCGATGCGAATGAAACTAAGATTCTATCAGGCATGACAGCGAAGGAGGAGACCGACAGTGAACAAGTAAAAATGCAAAACATCGTAATGCACACTCACAGCGCCCAGAAGCACGCCTCCTTCTTCCACCGCCCAGTTCAAGCTACCTCACACAAAGTTAGAAGAAAGGAAAAATTAGTAGAACACAGACGAAGCGACATACGGATCTTCAGGGTCGTCCGAAGGCTGAGGGATCAGCACTATGTGGGAGTACTTGCCGGTCCCGCGTTTAAGATGCTTTGCGTCGTCTATCGTAGCGTGGTTGTGTTTGTGCAATAGGAGGCCTGTCCCAGGGACGTTGACCAGCTTATGGTCCTCTATAATGCCAGAACATCTCGTTATTTCATGGTAAAAGCAGATTGAGTTCATACACACCGAGTATTCCAAAAGCCATGGCGCTCGAGACAATGCAGAGAATCGTAGGGGTGGGGTGGAAGCGTGCAACACTGTTCTTCCGTTGTCGCGGTATATAACCATACAGAAACAGGCAGGACAGTTACATTGTGGCCCCTCCGAGGTCCATGGTTGCAAGCCGTTTTCGAGCCCGCACAGGTGCGTATAGGGCAACAAATCTGTAAACCATGATAAATGTCATCTGCGAAGTAGTCGAAAGCGGACTCGCCTGGCGAATACGGGGCGGTGGTGGCGGCGGAGGATCAATTTTGACAAAGCTGGAAGTTGGACTATCGGCTGAACAGACCAAGGTAAGTTATAAGGGGACAATGAACTAATTTCGGGTCTCAGTATTCGCCCTGGGCCGCATGGAGCGAATGTCTTTCATGGGAACGCATGAGTGACGCATGTACAATGGCCGCCTTGCACGATGCGCTGCGGTCCATATGTCTCCCCAAGAGTCAAATATTGGAAGTATTCTCCGAGGCACTGGGGGATAGCGGCGACCTGCAAGGTAATAAGTGCTCTGTGAGGAATTCATATACGTACAGTCTTGATTTCGACGTCACAAAAGAGTTTCAGAGAACGAGACAAGCGTACATTGTCCGTGCCGAAACCCCTGTGGAAAGCAAAACCTGCACGCCGGAGGTTCTCTCCCATAACGTCGAGGGCGAACGCTGATCGTCAATGCGAGCACAAGGCCTGGATTACCTTGAACCCCCACGGCGTTCGAGGCACCCACACAACACTGCGCATGGTCTCCGCATACGTGCGCAGCGACCGTAGTAGCGTAATAAGATGCTGAAAAGGAATCAATGTTTGCGTGAGGTCCAGGTTGATGTCGGGCACTTGCCTCCAGTTGTACACCACTTGAAGCTCCTCCGTTCAATCCTCCGCGCCAACCTCGTGTGATATCTGCTCTCGTGGTTTCATCGTGCCCGTAATTGCGGAACGGTGCACCAGGGGTTATTTCCATGCGGAGTGGATGCGATGATGCCATACTGAGCTTCATCGACGTCACATGTTTGCAACGCCCCCACACGTATTCGGAAAATCTCACTGGGAATCCGCATCGCGTCGAGGCGTGGGCTGCCCGCAGGATGA
This sequence comes from Ganoderma multipileum BCRC 37180, assembly GCA_000338015.2. Classification (NCBI taxonomy): domain Eukaryota; kingdom Fungi; phylum Basidiomycota; class Agaricomycetes; order Polyporales; family Polyporaceae; genus Ganoderma; species Ganoderma multipileum. Next base: position 15,403 of record BACB01004996.1, on the reverse strand, counting down.
AGGTCCGTTTGCGGGACGAGATTCGAAGTCGAACCATCGGCGGAGGCCGTCAGCTGCGTCAACCAGGCGTATGTAGACGTTGCAGCGGTCGATTGCGCGCAGGTGTGTAAGGAGACCATCCGGCAGACTGGCCTGTGCGCGGTGAGTAAAGTTGTGCTGTGGACAGGGATTAGACAACAGAATGAGTAGGGTATATCCCACACGGGTGCTGGGTATGGTTACTTACCCTCAGTCGTCTCCCAAACTTTATTCGCAGGTATGCCTCCCGTCATGGATTACCCGTACCCGAGATACCTGTACCCGTGACCGCACAAGTATGAGTACGGCTAGGACCTGCACAGGTAGGCCCATCCATCTCCATTCTAACAAGGATGTTCGGTTACGCACTATGCCCCGAATCCAAGACCGTTTGAGGACGCCATCCACGCTTGTGGGCAGAAACTACCCAGTGGATTTCTGCAAATAGGTCCGGATGCGTGTAAGGGTTGACGGAGATCTGTTGGTGCCCCAAATCGGCGATGCTGCGGTACGGTGTTCGAACGGAGATCGCAGGGTGTTTCGAAGTCGGTTCAAGGTTTAGGTCCGCGTGAGAGTGAAAACATGAGCCTCATAACATAGTTCACCTAAGACGAGGTCATTAGTGATGAAGAACGCATACGAATGAGTTCAAGCATACGGTATACCGGAGGGGAAGCGGCGTCGCAGACTGCCTCCCAAGCCTTCAGTCCCTTGCTCGTCCGTAGAAGTGGTAATATATAAGTGCAGGAATGGGTAGTGGGACTGACTGTCCGATGGTGGGGGAGAGGAAACATGCCACTGTTCTGCAGATGGCGCTTACACCTGATAGCGCCGGGGCGGCTAAATGATTGGGGCCGCTGTGGCGGCATGGATGCTTTCTTTCGTGGACCTGCACGACCTTTCGGTCGCTGCTTTGTCTGCGACGCGGCTGCTTGCCGGGGAGCGGGCATTTTCTAGATACCCCCTGTTTCGTTGCCCACTCCTGCTTCACCACTATCACCGATACCCACTACCTCCGCGGGATCCAACTAATCGCTCCAGTCACTCCAACTCCCGATGTTCGCGACGCATGAATTCTCGTATCGGGCCATCCTAGGAGCGGCGGATTTGGAGGCAAGATATGCGACGATTCTAGTGGTGCTCGCCACTACTGTGATGATCTGTGTACGTCCCCCTCGCCCTGCGCTTCATATCGCGTTCATGAACCTCGCGATGGCCCAGTATGCCTTTTTCATGACTACCTCCCATCGTTATCGTCTCATACCCCACCGGCCGAGCTCATTCCCCGCACGACAACCCCGACAAGCTACCCACGGAACGCGTGAGCCACTCCTGGAGAAGGGTGGCCCTGTAGATCTCTTCGTGAGTAGCTCCCGCAGAGTTCATGCACCGTGCTTCGGAAGTGCTCATATAACGTGAAGCCCCATACTTGTAACGAGCATCTCACGCTCGCGGACGAACTCGACAGCACTTCGGGCTTTGAAGTCGCTGCAGATCCGATCGTCGAGCTTCAAGCCTCCCTTGGAGAGAGCGAATCCCGGGAAGTTGCCGGCCATCTTCCTCCGTCTCGGTCTCCAGAAGCTCGCCCTGAGTCAGAAACCAACATTTCGGGGCCTGAGGGACGAGAGGCGGAAGAATCTTCGGAGCCAGAGCCCCTATATGCGGACGACGTTGTCGCTGGTCTGCCACCTACGATACATCCTGAAGTCGAGCTCGGTGCGAGTTCGCCCGACACGGAGGAAAAGCCGCGCGTCGCTGAAAGCCAGGAGATGGTGTGCGCCACTTCGGGACATATGTCTGATGGCTTTGAGGATTCGCAGCACAACGTCGAATCCGCTGAAAGCTTGGTTACCCTACTCGAATCTTTGCCTCTGGTACAAACTCGCGACTCCGAGGCAATGGACGTGGATGCCTCAATATTGGAGCCTCCCTTCCTTCTCGCCGCCGATAGCAGGAGCTCTGTAGACGATGAAGCAACTTTTGGTGCCGAGCGGTTGACCGAGCATGATACTAGTGCTACCCCGTCCCTCGCCAGTACCACTCTCGCTGGGTCGACTTTCGTTCAGTCCCCGTGCTCCAAACCGGATCCCCGTCACGACGACGTTTCCTTGGATATCATGCACTCCGCACTGCTCGTGCCCGCGACATGTGTCGTGGATGAGGACGAATCTTCCCCCAAGACCGCGGCTGCGCCCGAGACAGACGATGAGGATTGGACCTCTGTCGACCCAGACGCGCCTTCCACCCCACGTCCGTCTTCGCCCGTTGGCCCACAATCCGGGATGGCCGAGGGCACGAGTTCGACTTGGTCCGGGGAGGACGATCTAGCTGTCTCAGCTGTCCTGTTGACCGAAAGCCAATACGCGTCTGTCATTCTATCTCCGAACACCGCCAATGGCAGCGACCGCTCCTCACCTACCTCTTCGATGTCTTCAGAGAGAGTGCATCCACGCGTGCACACGTCGGATCGGCCGGACTGGGCGGTTGCACCCTTGGAAGGACCGGAAGATGACGCGAGGTTCCAAGGAACGCCAAGGCGACATAGTGTCGACAGTCCTGATTGGGCTGTTGCTCCCGAGGATACCAACGGCGATACCAGGAAAAATGGGAGGAAGAGCGATCCGGGGTCTGCTAGACGGAAGAAGCCACGGCGGGTCTGGGCTTCTCGCTGAACCTGTTGGATGGAAAGGACTCGTAAGCTCGTAGTCATCGATGCTTTCCGTTCATATATGCTTCCTCGCTACATATCTAGCTTTGCTGACTGTAATGACTTGGGTTTCCGTATGCTGTATCTATCAGACTATACTGTATCATTAGTGAGAGGTGCCTATAGGCATGTCGAGTCCCTCAAACCCGAGATAATTCACGCAGCCCTCGGACCAATGTGCCACCTCCACGCTGCACGCACTGGCAGATATGCGCTAGCTGATCACAAGGGGCTAAAACCCCGAACGCCATATTTTTGCTAGTTGAACTGAACGACACGTCTTTCAGACTTTTCTAACGGTCGCAAATGGTTGGCTGGAGAGGACGTCGACTGTGCGCGGGTCGTGTGGCTGAGAAGTTCCGTAAAGTGTGACAAGTATCATGTGACCGTGACGAACGTAACAGAAGCGCCTGGTCTGGCGGTGGCGCGTCTCGGATACGCCGTGCGCTCTCTTCTCCTCCCCACCATCACCCCTCCTCCTCCCTCCCCGACCCCAAGACATGAGTGTTCGTTGTTCCTCCTCATCACATATCTTGTGTGATTACTGAATGGTTTGGCAGAACTTAGACGTTCCTATGGAGGACGACGTCCTCAGCGACGTTGTACCAAGCAACATCGTTTCGCGTCAGGTATGGTTCTCGTCAAGTTTTCCAGATGAACAACCCAGGCCTCATAACTGCCACGAAGGAGAGTGAAGGCGTAGAGAGCGAATATGACGAGGCTGTGGACGGGATGGAGGTAGACGAGCTGCAGAGCGAAGGAGAGAAGGTGCGTACTCACAACTCTGGCACTCTTGTAACCGCCATCGTCCCGCACCACCTTTTTCGCGTCTTCTGGGCACGCCTTGACTCATATCTCCATATCTGCTTGGGGCGCAGCGAAGGGACGCGTTATCTGGGCAAAGGGCGGCGGCGGCGGTCCTCTGTCGCTCCTTCTAACCACGATCTCTCTCTCATCTGCAGGACGGACCTCCTTCACCATCAAAACTGGCCAAGATGCAAGCGTCCGAGGAGAGGCAGCGGAAAAAGCAAAAGCGGAAGGCCGACGAGGGCCAGCTGGCAGCGAAGCGGCAGGAGATGGATAAGGCCAAGGTGAGTTGTGGGCTCGTCGGTAATTGCACCCTCGCGCTCTGCGCTGCTCCCACTCGACCGCTGTTCCGAGAATGTTGCGCTCCTTGAGGCTGTGGCGGGTGCTGGCTGTATGTGTCGTCACGTTCTCAGGGGTGTTGCGGTCTTGGTGTAGGTGCGTGTGGGGCACGCGCGTGTGTCTCTTCCCGCTTCTCCTTCAGCATTTGCATTTTTTCTTGTCCGGGGAAGACTATTCGGGTTGGAGTCAATGCGGCACCGGTGTCCTCCTGCTGCTTTGCTGCCATTCCACTCTGTTCTAGATGTCTTCCAGGTTCGGGCGACCAGGTTGGGGGATGCTGCGAGTGTACTCGCCATCCTCCGTGCCATTGTTTGGCACTCCCGTCACCATCTCCTTGTTCGGCGCGAGCAAGTTGTTCTGTATACCGTGCGAGATACGGCCGGCGGGCTCATTTGTTGGCGACTCGGAATCTACACGACGGGCAAGGGTCCCGAAGTTGTGTAGTCAAGTGCATGAGACACATTGCGACCACGTAATCGCTGTTCTGTCAGGAATGGCACGGGTGTGATGCTTGGCCTAAGAATTGTGCGTAAGATGTCCGCAGCTCGCGTGACTCTGCCCGCCGTGCCGTGGTGTCGTGAACGTCACCACACCGTACCGGTCGTTTTGCGTTAAGCAACAGTCCATGCATACTCGATGCACACGTTTCTCTGCGAGATTCGGCGTGCATAGTGGTTCAAAGGGGAGCCGTGTTACAGTGAAATAGCTTTGGCTTGCAGGATGACGGGGTGCCTTGGGTGTGGAATTCCGACACAAACTGTGTATATGCGCCGTAGTAAGGATGTTATTGATGCCACACGCACGACTTTCCCCCGAACCGTTGCGATATTCTTCGAGGACGCTGTCAGATTTGATATGATGCTGACCGTGTGTGAAAAGATTTCAGATGCCGTCAAGCGATACTCCTACCTTCTCGGCCAAACCGAGCTTTTCAAGCATTTTGTAGATATCAAGGTACGCCGCATTCACTTCCTTCGTGGAATCTCGCGCTCATCCGCATGTTTCGCGTCCTGTACAGAAAGCGCGTGACCCCGAGTATGCCGCTCTGCTGGACGCGCAGCCGAAGCCTAAGGGCCGTGGGAGGAAAAAAGCCATGTCAGTCACTGTCGATCTTTCGAGCCCGGCCCTCTTCTTATATTGCGTTACAGAGATAAGGTCGCTCGCCATCGAAAGTCAGAGAAGGAAGAAGACGAGGAGCTTCTGAAGGATGGGGAGTTGGCAGCGGATGGCAACGACCAACCTTTCGTGTTTGAGGAGTCGCCGAGCTGTACGTATTATGCTTGTCTTTTCTACTTGGCACTCACTCTACACCCACAGATATCAAGGGAACCATGCGACCATATCAATTACAGGGTCTCAACTGGATGGTTTCGCTCCACCACAACGGTCTGAATGGTATTCTTGCCGATGAGATGGTATGTCCAACTGTTCTCCGTGGCGCTTTGTTTCTGTGACACGGACATTTCCTAGGGTCTTGGCAAGACACTGCAAACCATCTCATTCCTCTCCTACCTACGCCATTACCGCGACACTAAAGGACCTCACCTAGTTGTTGTCCCCAAGTCCACTCTCCAGAATTGGGCACGCGAGTTCGCCAGATGGACACCAGACGTGAACACGGTCCTGCTGACGGGCACCAAGGAGGAGCGCGCGGACATCATCTCGACGCGGCTCCTCCCGCAAGACTTCGACGTCCTGATTACCTCGTACGAGATCTGCCTGATCGAGAAGAGCGCGCTGAAGAAGTTCTCGTTCGAGTACATCGTCATTGACGAGGCGCACCGCATCAAGAACGTCGACTCGATCCTCTCGCAGATCGTGCGCTCGTTCATGTCGCGCGGGCGGCTGCTCATCACGGGCACGCCGCTGCAGAACAACATGAAGGAGCTGTTCGCGCTGCTCAACTTCATCTGCCCCGAGATCTTCTCGGACTACGCGGACCTCGAGAGCTTCCTGCACAAGGACGACGAGACGGCCGAGGGCGACGAGGAGAAGAGCAAGAAGGTTGTCGAGGCACTGCACAAGATCCTACGGCCGTTCCTCCTCCGGCGTGTCAAGAGCGACGTCGAGAAGAATCTTCTGCCGAGTAGGCCTTCCCCTTCCCCAAGACTGTGGCCTGACACGTATAACTGATAATGCGCTCCCCATGACAGAGAAGGAGATCAACATCTACGTCGGCCTAACAGAGATGCAGCGCAAGTGGTACCGCTCCGTGCTCGAGAAGGACATCGACGCCGTGAACGGCCTGACGGGCAAGAAGGAGGGCAAGACGCGACTCATGAACATCGTCATGCAGCTCCGCAAGGTGACATGCCACCCGTACCTGTTCGACGGCGCGGAGCCGGGCCCGCCGTACACGACGGACGAGCACCTGATCGAGAACTCGGGCAAGATGGTGATCCTGGACAAGCTGCTGAAGAGCATGAAGGAGAAGGGCTCGCGCGTGCTCATCTTCAGCCAGATGAGCCGCGTGCTGGACATCCTGGAGGATTATTGCTTGTTCCGGCAGTATAGTGCGTGCTCTGTCTCCGGTTATATATGCTGGAAGGGATGTGCTCACGCTAACGGGCGCAAACAGAGTACTGCCGTATCGACGGAGGGACCGCGCACGAGGACCGGATCGTCGCGATCGACGAGTACAACAAGCCCGACTCGGAGAAATTCATCTTCCTCCTCACGACCCGCGCTGGGGGCCTCGGCATCAACCTCACCTCCGCCGACATCGTCGTGCTCTACGACTCGGACTGGAACCCGCAGGCGGACTTGCAGGCGATGGACCGTGCGCACCGGATTGGGCAGACGAAGCAGGTGTATGTTTTCAGGTTCATCACGGAGGGCAGTGTGGAGGAGCGCATGTTGGAGCGGGCGGCGCAGAAGCTTAGGTTGGACCAGCTGGTCATCCAGCAGGGCCGGACGCAGGCTACGAAGGGTGAGCTATCGTTATTGCGTTGCGAGTGTGGACGCGCTGACGTAGATATCGTGTAGCTGCGAATAAGGAGGAACTGCTCGAGATGATCACGCATGGCGCTGAACACATTGTCAACTCGACGGAGGAGTGAGTTTCTTTCTCTAACACCCAAGACTTGCTGCATGCTGACGATGGTGCCAGTCTGATGATCAACGACGACATCGACGCGATCATCCTGCGCGGCGAGGAGCGCACGCACGAGCTGAACAGCAAATACGAAGGGCTCTCATTCGAGGACCTCTCCAACTTCAAGTCCGAGGCGTCCGTGCAGCAGTGGGAGGGCGAGGACTTCCGGGGCAACCGCAAGACGCTGCAGTTCAACCCGCTCGCGCTCTCGAAGCGCGAGCGCAAGCTCAACTACTCCGTCGACTCGTACTTCAAGGAGACGATGCGCGCGGGCCCGTCCAAGACGGAGAAGCCGCCCAAGATCCCCCGCGCGCCAAAGCAGATCCAGATGCAGGACTTCCAGTTCTTCCCGCCGAGGCTCGCGGAGCTCCAGGAGCAGGAGATGGCCGCGCATAAGAGGATGAACGACATTCCGGCTGTCACGAGGGACGCGGTTTCTGAGGACGATACCCCGGAGAAGCTCGAGGAGGAGCGGAAGGCGGCGCAGGAGTTCATTGACAACGGTGCGTGTGTTGGCCTCTTCGCAGGTTGTATGAAACTGACGGTGCGTGATTGTACGCAGCTGAGCCGCTCACGGAGGAGCAGCTACGAGAAAAGGAGGAGCTCACGGCTCAAGGCTTTGAGTTCTGGAGCAGGCGTGACTTCCAGCAGTTCGTGCGCGCGCTTGAGACCTACGGCTGGTAAGTGCTGGTCTGTTTCGCCTTTAGGCGGGTCAACTAACGTTCCACCGCAGGACGGACGACTACGAGCTGCTCGCGTCTGAGATCCAGGACAAGACCGCAGAAGATGTCGCACAATACTACCCGGTCTTCAAGAAGAAGTGGAAGGAGCTCTCCGAGTACCCGCGCATCAAGGCACGCATCGAGGAAGGCGAGGCGAAGCGTAACAAGCGCTCGAACCTGGAAGCGCTGCTCGCAAAGAAGATCGCGTCGGTCAAGTATCCGATGCAAGAGCTCGAGCTCAACTACCCGACGACGAAGGGCAAGGTGTACTCGGAGGAGGAGGACCGGTACCTGCTCTGCCGCCTGAACCATTACGGGATGCAGGCCGAGGACGTGTACGAGCGCATCAAGAAGGACATCACGGAGTTCCCCGTGTTCCGGTTCGACTGGTTCTTCAAGAGCCGGAGCCCACAGGAGCTCCAGCGGAGATGCAACACGCTGCTCGGCATGATCGAGAAGGAGTCGGAGGGGAAGCAGGCGGAGGAGGTGAAGACGAAGGGGACGAAGGGCAAGGTGCGTTTGGATGTGTTCGATTTGGAGATCAAGGAGATCAGTGTTGACTGTATTGTGCAGAAACGCGGCATCGAACAGGTCAAGGAGGAGGACAAGGCCGAGGCATCGCGGTCGTCGACACCTAGTACGACCACAGCGACATCGGGGAAGCGTCAACCCAAGAAGCGGAAAACCTAGTTACCATGTCGTGCCTCGCTCGCTTCAGTCCGTTGTCGTTTGCCTGCTTGATTGAACTCTTCCTCTGCCTGATCTGTACCCTTAGAGTCTCTAGTTTATGCATAGAGCGGACGTTGGCCACCGCGGTAATCTTATTCACGTTTTGCATGGAACCTGAACTTTGCAAGTCACCGTCTTCGGTGCTATCTCAGTGCCCAACACGGACATTCAAGTTATCGCAGATGAAGAAAAGGACGACGATGCGTAAGATCCTTTCGCACCTCGCACATTGCGTTATCACAGGGCTGCAGGCATGAGCTGTCGGGCAATGCCGTCCGGTTCATGCCGATAGACTTCACCGCCTTATCCCGGTCCGAACGGAGCCTAATGAGCTTGAGCTGAACCCCCGACCCCTGTTACTCCTCAGCCACATCCCACAGTATACAACCACTATTTTGAAGCCGTACTGTAAGCCTGGACCGTTACCCGAGTTTGTTCACTGGATGACACTGACAAGTTATCCAAGCAGACGAAATGCAATCGAAACTTGGGCAGCTGGGCCTGAACTTCGACGTCCTGCGCCTGGTCTGCAACTGTCTAACTGATGTCTCCGATGTCCTGTCATTTGCTCTCACCTGCTCTACATTGAAAAACGACGCCTTACAGCAACGGCTCCAGATGTCGCCTATCGTTCTGTTTAACGCAGAAGCGGTGGACAAGTTCCACAGCTTTGTCTCTGCAGATCCAACCGCTCGCGCACCCCACATATACGGTCTCACCCTTCTTAACTTCTTCTGCAACAAAACAGTCAATGATCGTCCCGTGGCCATTTTTGGAGGGCGCTATACACCTCGAGTACCTACACTTTTCAATTATGGGTCTCGACGACCATCTGCTCGCCACTATCGCGAAGATGTCCACTCTACGGGAGCTAGTTGTCTACGCCAGCTATCACCGCGAGACTCTCTTCAGCCTCCTAGCCACCCTGCGATGCCCCCTCAGATATCTTCATATCAAGGAATATGTCTCAGGAGATATCTCGGCAGAGTTTTTCCACCACCGCCTGAGCCATTTCCCCCCAACTCTCGAAGTCCTCGAATTTGTCGTCAATTTCCGTGACAGCCCCATTCACTGCGATGAGATCACTCAAGGCGGAGCACATCTACAACTTCGCCCATCTCGGCGTCCTTCTGCGCCTGTTCCCAAACCTAGACGGCACCTTCTCGCTCAGAGCGCTAAACGCAACTGCTATCTTGGACCGTCGCGAGATGCCTGCAAGCTCTATTCGCCACGTTCCTGTCAGAGTTGATGCCTGCGAGTCCACGACCACGGTGCTCGTAACTGGTCCGCAGGTCTTGCGGTGAGGAAATATGGGCTTTCGGGGGACCTGGAGGCGTCAGGAAGGTAGGTAAAAGTTGAACATTGAAGCTGAAGCCTTGGCTGAAGCTTGAAAAGTTCTTTTGTGGTGGCGGCCCGAAGGGACCGCCGTGCACAGCCACGGGCACAATCTCTCTATTTGCGTCTGTTTGCTCGCCGAACCGCTTTCAAGTTGCTCTCAGTCCGACACTGTGATGATCTTCATCTCTCTCTTTCTCCGTCGGCTCGTAACTGTTGTCATCTGGCATTACATGTATCATATCTGGGTTAATATCACCACCTTCAACAAGGAAATGCCGACAGCACCGCCGCACACCCGTCCAGCTGAGCTCCCGGCCCCCGGTCCTCAGGCCTCAGCCCCAGACTTGGAGGATAGCGCGGGCTACCCGAGGCGGTACCTGTTGCCATGTATGCACCTCGCATATGCTGCGTCCAAGGTCCGAGGACATCAATAAGCACCCGCAAGTGTGAACTCCAGATGGACGAGGACGCAACGCGGAGAGACGTCGAGAGCTTGCGCGCGGAGTCGGACGGAGCACCGCCTTCCCAGTGACCGCTTGAGTCTATTGGGCGCGTCTGGTCTCATCTGGGGAACGCCAATCGGTCAACGTCGCGGCGTTTGCGTAAAAACGGCCAACAGCGGTCATCCTTCCTTTGGGTCTGGACTCCTCCGATGGGCTATCCGATGTAGCTCGCGTCCATGATGCCGAACACGCGCATATAGTGAGTACCGCAGTCGGTTCTGAAACTTCCGTTGGGTTATTGAGCGGTTGGGCTCGTGTATGCGAAGTGACGGGGAGAGACATAGAGCATGGTCGACGGAGGGGCTCGATGCTCGATCCATGTGTGGGCGGCGCAGCGTCTGCAACGGGGCGCGACGCTTACGAACCTGGTAGCTGCCGCCTAGGAGAGTGTCTGAGCCCGGGCCTCATGCGTCCTCGGGTAGCCGGAAATACATTGAGTGCAGCGAGTCGTGCAGTACTGACGCCGTACATGTGTCGTTTCTGGCGCAGCAACTCAATCGCTATATGTAGATAGCGAAGACCGAAGATGGTAGACAGAATCCCTGGTGCGCCCTCCCATTGTTTCCTCGGCTCCGCAAATGGCACTGGTGCATATCGCGTTTTCTTGTAGGTCTAGTTTGCCGCAACCATTCCTGCTATTGGCGCTCGCACAGTCTTTCGATGCTCCGTGAGTTTAGCTCTTGAGGGAAATATTAATCTGTCTGATGATTATGGCTCTTCGTGACCAGACCCGACTACTACTCTGCCTCAGGCTATGCTGCGTCCATGCACAAGATTGGAGCTACCAGAATATGGCCGCTTGTGAAGTTTCCGCATGGTCTTATATAGTACAACGGCGGTGCGGTAGCCCCAGAACACCCTCATCCCCCCTGAATACCTCGAGCACTATGGTTTTTGGCATTCTCGGTATGCTCTGATTTGCTTATCCTTCTCGTCGCCCCTCACTTAACAAGCTGCTTTCGTACGAAGAGGACAGCAAGCTGGTCAATGTCCCGGGGACGGGGCTGTTATCGGACCGTGGAAGGGTCAACTCCGTTACAATGGACGAAACGAGGGAGCTCAAGCGCGGGACTGGCAAGGATTCGCACATCATCCTCATCCCCCAGCCTTCTGACGACCCTCGTGACCCGATGTAATCTTCAGCCTCCTGGACCTATAGTTTGCTCATCCTATGAAAACCCTAGGTTGAACTGGCCGAGGTGGAAGAAAGAAGCTTGCTTCTGGACGCTGTGAGTGTCTTCGGTTCCGACCCGCCTCTCAGCACGTTCACTCTCCAGTTCCCCCCGTCTTTCGAATCACACCTCAGAGTTTTCATGTCATGCCTTACGGCTTCATTGGCCAGCATTGCCACTGCCGCATTCGTGGTGCTGGCCAAGCAATTTAAGACATCCGTGGATGACGTTGCTTCTTCGTTTGGCTCATATGCTCTCGCGCTTGCGATATCCATGTAAGCTGGCCCAATTCATCCGCCGCATCTACCTGGCTCAGATGGTGAATGACATAGTCTCCTGCAAAATACTTTGGCCGTCAAGTACGGGCTGCGAATAATCTACCTTGTGTCCAACTTTTTGGTATGTGGTGGTAGTACCATCCTGTCATCGTGCTACGTTGACTCCCTGCAGATGTTTATAGCGTGCATATGGACGGCCCTTAGCCCTGATCTGATTTCCATCCGTATTTCGCGCATATTTCAAGGGTTCGGAATGGCTTCCTCGCAGTGGTATGTACCAAAAACATCGCGAGATTACTGGCCAACTGAAGAACATTGTAATGAAGTCTCGTCGCAGCCTCCATCGAGCACATATACTTGTGAGTATCTAGACTATCATGCGGTGGAAGGGGCTGAACTCATGCCATTTTTATCATAGTGTTCACGAGCGTGGATTGCGCACAATCATATGGAACATTTTCTTGATAGGGGGCACCACATTGTGAGATGTCTGGTGGTTTGCAAGCATAGCTGTGAGCTAATAGGGCTCGGGCAGAGGACCCCTCGTATATGGTTACGTTATCCAAGACCTGTCCTGGTAGCTGGGATTCTGGTTCGCCAGTATCGTCTGCGAACTTTCCTTCCTCTGGGTATTCTTCTTCGTGCCCGAGGTCATTCTAGTCATCCTGAATTTCGCTTCCGAGGAAAATGGTACATTTAACACTATCCAGACAACATGGTGTCGCCAAGAACCTTCGACAGCTTTGGCGTATAGCAAAGACACGTGCAGCGACGTTCATGACGAGGACACGTTCAAGAAGACGCCCCAGATGGCAACAGCCTCGGGGCAACGCGCTGTCAATGACCTTAGCATTCCGACACGTCAAGTGGGCGCACCTTCGTTTCTTTCTCAGCTCAAGATCTATAATGGCACCTTCTCCGACGAGGGCCTTTGGCAGATTTTCATGCGTCCATTCGTCCTCATCCTCTCGCCTGCGGTACGTGTGGAATATGTCCGATTGTCAGGAGCACATATTCTCATTCAGTGGCATCTCCCAGACATGGTTTATGTTTGTGGCCATTACATTGCCACAGGTGTGGTTCGGTACGATGCAAAACTCTCATCACTTACTTTCTGCAGGTGAACGCTAACACACACGTCTGGTAGGTGTACTGGCGCTGTGTACATCGACGGTTTTCACAGCCGCATACCACTTCAGTCCCTCTCAGATCGTGCGTTCCTTCGTGATCATTCGCACATCTCACTGAACTCTATATCCATGCTGAATCTGTAACTAGGGTTTAACGCAGCTGGGTGGCCTCGTCGGGACGATCATAGCTATGCTCGTCAATGGGCCCCTCAGCGACCGGACAATTGTCTGGATGTCGCAGCGTAACCGTGGGGTCTACGAGCCCGAGTACCGGCTTGTATTCATGCTCAGTATGCTCTTTGGCGTGTTTGGATACGTCGGCTGGGCGATCGGAAACGAGAAACACATGCCGTGGATCGGCGCGGTCGCATGCTTCGCGTACGTGTCATGACACCCCCCTGTTGTCTATTCGGCTACTTACTTGCATTTCTACCATCCCGCGGTGCATCTGTCCCACCTTCCAACTTCCGCCTGCACCCCACCCGCACCCACTTGTCGCTTCCTTTCACGCTGGTACAATAACCTGAACGAGGCAGAATGACCTTGTTCGCCTTGGTCGCATCCATGGGGGCCGCCACAAGCTACTTACTCGACACGCATGGTGCTGATGCGCTACACATCGTCTCCCTCACCCGTTCTGCGGACTGCCTCCTCTACTACGGCGCTACTTTCTTCGTGAACGGCGTCTTCGTCGCTCACGGGTTCACTCCCTCGCTGCTCGTCCTCGGCGCGTGCCAGGCGGTGTGCTGCCTCGCGTCCGTCCCGATGTACGTGTACGGGAAGCGCGTGCGATCGTTTGTGAGTACTCGCACGTTCTCCGCGTTTGCTCGGGGTCGCAGTGACCAACGCTCAATGCACTCCACACAGATTGCGCGTCATTCCCACCCTTCCCCCCAGAAAATGGGTGTATCCGAGTTGACATCCAATTCTCCCCAGTCGCGGTCTGCGACCGCACCTCAGCCTGATACTAAGCATTGTTAGTGAGCAGGGGAGTCGGATCCCCGAGGATACCAACTTTCCTGCTTTCTTGTGTGGTCTCAGTGGCCTGGGCGCTGTGCGTCCCACCTCCGATGTATTCATGATATATGACGTGTATTCCGAAGTTATGCTTTCATCTATATTATGCGGATCTTGCATCTAGGTAAGACTTCCTTCTCTGCTGCACCTCGCTCACAACCACTCGGAGGCATGGCGCCGACGGGGTATTGGACGCCGGAAGGCTACCGCGGAAGAAACAGGGATAGCGCGCGATCTATACGGAGTCTTCCAGCGTCAGACACGGACCCGGTGTTTGGAGAGAGACGCATCCGAAGGGGGAAGGTGAGAAAGGGGACATTCAAGAACGATCGCACGCTCTTCCCGTATACTTATACACACTGGAACCGACGCGAGCCAGCAGAGTGCCTGGCACACACTAGCACCGAGGATGGGCAGCGAGACCTTGACGACACGCGAGACGATAGTGCCGTTCGCGAACTTGAAGATCGAGGTGTAGAGGACCAGGTTTTTCGCGAAGTCCGTCACGGTGGTGCACTGCTGTCGCCATGCCCAAATATTTGTGTGCGGAGTTTCAAGTTGGAAGCCCCGCTGGGCGCCGCCTCCATCACATTCGTTCGTTCGTCACCGAATCCTCAGCCTACATAGACGTCACAACCGCACTCTCCCATTCAAATATTCAAACTGCAATCGGCGGAGCGATCCCGGCCACCGCCGATGTCGTCATCACAGATGATTTAGGTATTTGGTCACCATCATAGGAGGTACGCCCCTTGTGAGCTCCTGTCCAGCCGATGATCTTATAAGCATGCAGCGGAGAATGGTGCGGATATGTAGGCTAGGAAGGTAGCTACCATTTACGAACACAAAGTGATGCATGCCGCGATGGAGGGTACGCACTCTCATCTTTCTTCCCTCGGGAAGTGATCTCAAGCTGTAGCGTTAGGTGGTCCTCCTGCAGATGGACAAGAGCACGTTATGGGGATAATCAATCAGCTAGGCCAGCGCATCGACCAACTGAGCCAGCGCGTCAAGGAGATCGAAGTGGTAGCAATTAAGGGCTATATCCGAATGATCACAGTGTGTTATCGCTACAGTCAAATATGCTTCGTTCTCATCGCATTTCAGCGCGAGAACCAGCTGTATCACGAGTACGACAATCTCGAGGAAGTACCGTTCCCTGATGGTATGTTCCCATGGAGAAAAGAAGTTCCTGGTCCAGGTAACACGGTACGTACATATTTCATCTCTTGGCGAGTACTTACGACATGGTGCTGCTGCAGATGGTGACACTCCTGGAGCTCAGGAGCATTGATAACATTAGGACACTCAGCACGGCTCAGTTATACGGGTTCTTCTGCGGGTATTATCCCGGCGAGCAACTGCCCCATGATGCTCGCAGCTGCCAGGAGAAAATTCTAGCTGCCATCGGGCGGACGGGGGATAATCATCTGCTGTAGTGGTGCCGTCTACTTCATACATTCCGAATTCCACACTGCCGTTACATCCTATCTAGCTTACCCACCGCTGCGAGAGCAAAATGAGGACGTCCAGGGACTTCAGTCAGCCC
>BACB01004995.1:0-20719 GCA_000338015.2 Ganoderma multipileum BCRC 37180 | reverse complement strand
ATTCCTATCGGGGACGTGGGCAGCCATACGGTTCACGAGACACCAAGTCCTCTCGGCTTCGGGTACAAGGTGGAGACACTGGGTAGCTTTGGATGTCCGATGCAATGGACGGGCGACGGTTGGTTGTATCATTGAACAGCAGAGAGGACAACGTACAGTCTCGATGTCTCGTCACGGCCCAACACGGCCCATCCCTCCAATTCGCGTCCCAAGACATGAGACTTGCCCGACAAACGTCACCTAGACCATGTGTAGGCCGCCGCCATGCATCCGCGAGTCTGGCCGGTCGTTAGGAAGACCACAGAGAAAGCTGAGTGCAGGGACCGTTTTGACGACTGGGTAGCTCCTGTTGGATTAGACCTCCAGACCACCGAGGAAGTAGTAGCAGTCGACGTCGAGAGGTGTGCCGTCAACCGGTACGGATTCCGACCTCCTGTGTCTGCTGCGAGGAAGTCGTCCTGGTTGTTGGCTGCATGATTGGCAAGGACCCGGCAGGCATTCAGAACGAGAGAACGGAAGATGCCACAGTGTGTCCGAGTGGAGTCGGTCGAGAGGGCAATGAAACTGAGTAGCAGGACGTTGCGACCTGGGTGCTCGATGTGAACCTGTTGTTATCGATTGAAGACTTCTTGGGCTGGGACCGAGAGAGCGTCTCCGGGATTCATAATGCAAGACTGAGTGAGCAAGAAGAGCGCAAGCTGCAAGCACAGTAGAACCGTACATGACTGGAAAAGAGGACCAGAGTCGGGGTGCAGGTACAAGAACATGCACTGCGACAGGAGCCCAAACGGTCAGCAACGCGCCCAAGCAAACAGAGCCAAACAGGCTGAGAACCTCATTGATCCGAGTCGAGCTCCTCCTCATACTTACTGTACAACCATTCACTATGCATTACAGTGATTCACTCCCAAATACGCGACGGAACGTAGTCCGGAACAAGAACAGCCTCATGGTGCCCACACGCGCCGGGCTCTCGCCTCGTCTCACGTCGGTGCGTCAACGTTATCAACCCGCCAGCCGTGAGCCTCACTTGGTAAGGTCGGCACAATGCTGAAGCAAGTACTGAGCGCACTGTTTCAGCATCAGCATTGGACCGGACTGGGAGCAGGCAATAGGAAAACCGAGCTCCCAGGGCTTGGAATTTTCCAACAGTCAGGATGCGGACTTGACGTGTCAGCAGTCTGTCCGCACAAGGGAGACAACGCGATGGCATAAACTACTAAACTCGAGTTTTTGAATGACAGTAGGTGCGACCAAGTCCACGCATCGTACCTCGTCCCCGTACTTCACACCAGTCTGTCCTAGAACAGCGCAAAGCTTGAATGATATATCACGAGCTGTCGCAGACCTTGAAGTTGTAGACTCCAAGGGGATCGTGATATAAGCCTGGTTCTATTCGTGAGAGTCATGACTGTCATCGTAAGTCGTCGTGAATATCAAATCGCGTTCAAGTTTCTAGCAAGTGTCCCTCGAAGTCGTGTACCCGATGTCCACCCACCCACGCATCCGGTCTCCGTACCGGATCGTGAACAATATCATTCTAGAGAAAGCATTCAAGTTTGAGAAGACGGAGCGCGACTCAGGAATGTACCATCGAGGAGCAAAGACGCACCCGTAACCCAACCACGCGACCAGTGCGAGTAGTGCGTTCGTTGCGGTGACTCCGATGGTGTTTATCAGAGGGAACGTGCATGCCGTCGTGAACGCCAGGATGAGTGCGCGGCACGCTCTGTCACGGTTGGGGTGCGAGTTGACGTCAGCAAAGCCCACCAGATGCAGCCGTGTGCTGCACACTCAGTACTACTCACGAGCTCACGGCCATTGCTTCGGCGCTCCGGTCGTGTAGGATATCGACGCAGTAGGAGGCGGAGGGCGTGAGGACGATATCTACCTATGGACCATGGTAATCGTGCCGATGGTCAGCATCCTTTAACCGACACTATGACGACACTACAAAGGCAGCAGAAAACATACCCCTACGCCATTCAGGAACAGGCAGACGAGCAGCAGACCTATCCCGGGAAGCCCGGAAACGTACTTCATCGCCAGGCCCGCCACGAGAATCGACACAGGGACGCAGAAGGCCGCGCCCCACGTCGCGGCTCGGAGACGGTCTTCAGGCACCCAGACACCACCACGACGCTCGCGCCAGACGACGATAGCCCTGTCGGCCAAACGCCCAGACAGCGGGGCGCCGACTAAGTTCGTCAACGGTAAGGATGATGTATAGTTCGCGAGCAGACGTGGAAACTCACTCATATTTCCTACACCGAGGGGGATGAAGAACGCTCCTATGATCGCCGCGTTTGAAATGCCGTAGACCTCTTCCTGATGAGGCGCAAAAACTTTGTTCGAACTTCGGATGAACGGGAAACTACGTGGACTTACGACAGTGTACGCAAGAGGCACCACCAAACCTGGTAGTACATCATGCGTTAGCCGAGTGCATAGTCGCACAGGACGAGTCCACCTACCCCATTCAGCCATTAAGGCCGTTGTACCCGCAAGTGTCTGCGACCGGATCAGTAATATATATGGTGGCGATATTAATCGCAGCCATAGCGCACCAAGACGAGGATGGTCGGACTGCGCATGAGCGCAAGGCTAGCGAAGGGATTGAGGATCTTGAACGTAGTTCCCTCGGTCTCGATCTTGTTGAGCTTCTCCGGGTCCAGCGTTTCTGGGAGCCAGAATACAATAGGGATGAACGCGGTAATGCCCATGACGAACAAGGCCCATTGAGCATAGCGCCAGGAGCCATACTGTGTGGCAAGGCCTGCAAACACGGGGGCAATCGCGGGGCCGAGGAGCGAAGCCTGGGTCGAAGAGGGTGCACCAGAAATGAATATCAATGAATCATTGTGAAATACGGCTCGCGACTTGAAGAGCACACAGCATGACTCACACCGAAGAAGAGACCCATGGCGAACCCTCGTTCCTCGAGTCGGTATATATCTCCGATGACTCCGGCGCCCACGGACATCGCACTTGAGGCACCGAAAGCTTGGACGACGCGCCAGAACAGGACCGTGGGCACGGTATGCGAGCTCGCTACCCCGATCGACCCTATGCAAAGGCACGGGAGCGACCTTAGGTACACGAAGCGACGACCATCTACAATGGCGCAACGGCGGTGATTAGACAGTGCGAAGGACGTTCTGAGTGCCTGCTCACTCACATGTACCGGAGTAGGTCGCCCAGGTAAGACTGCCGAGCGCAGCGGTGGCAAGGGATAAGCTCACTGCAAGGCTTTGGATTTTAGGCGTCAGAACAGAGAACTTGAAGCCGAAGACGCCAGATAGATCGTAGATTCTTCGCACCTGATAATCGCACCCGTACTTTCAAGCTCTCTCGCGATCTCGGGGATGCAGGGTATGAACGACCCAGAGGTCAAGACTAGGTGCATGCAGCTCAGTGAGCCCGTAAGCCCGTCTCGAGAGGGGTATGTTCAAGAACTCACAAGGTATCACAGCGCCGTAGCTGATCAGGCCCACGATAGTGCGTTTTTGGGAGAGAGAAAAGCGTTGGTAGAGTAGATCGTGCTTGAAGACGACCGGATCTGCCAGTGGTGGCGGGGCCAGCAGCGGGCTCTCTTCTGTCGACGCGGCCATGTTCTGTCGTTCCCCTCACCACTACTAAGTGGACACACCTTTTCGATAGTGGGGATCGGAAACAAGGGATGGACGTCTTGGCCACCACAAGATATCATCTGGTCAAAAGGGTTGGTAATTCGAGTCATCAGAATGAGATGTCGGAGTGCGGCTCAAGCGGGCCTTTAGGTGACTCGACATAATACCTTTACGTGCGTTGCCTGTGATTGGATGGCTCGGACTGCCCAGCGCAACCTATCCTCATGCATCACGATTTGTCGACTGTCTGGAATGAGGGTGAATGCGGGCGCCGATACAATAAGCATGTCCTCGGGACTCAACCATGAGGCTGGAGGCAGTGTCAGACAAGCATTCTCACCTTTTCCGAGTCCCCCTCGATGTTCGGACGGCCATTGACGACAGAGGGAATGTCCTGTGGCGGGCCATACATGCAACAGGCGAATGATCGACGTCGGACCATGGTCTCCAGGACGAAGAGCTCGAGGATATTGGGTGGACTGCGTTATTTTAACGCCCATATTACATAATCGGCAGTTCTCTCACGCCCCAATTGCGTAACATCTGTCTCCCTACGATTCTACGAATATAGGGCATTGACGAGCCTCTCATGCACAGTGTGCGTGAGCTGAACCATAGTGCCTTTACAATACAATTTTTCTCCATCTCCGACCTCTTGACGAGTCGTTTCTCTTGGCAAGGCGACCAGTGATCGCGGGCTAGGCTGTTCCCTGCTCCCTTCAGCCATGGACGTTCGAGAGCCTCTTCCAGCACCAGCACCACAACAAGTTTTCTATCGACACAACCCGTCTATATCAGGCACCCGGGCGAAAATGCACCGCTCCTCGGCTTCCCCGCTCTCTCGACCGACGTCGACTCTGCTGGGCACTACGGCCTCTTCCGTCCTCTCGTCCTGAACGCGTGCCGTGTTCTGACCAATCATGTGGCCGACTACAGTGCAGATTTCCTCGCAACAGACAGACAAGGCCAGAACCGCATCGCGATCGACGACACGCCTCTCAACGTCGACTGCTACTACTTCCTCGGGGCCCCTGAGGACGAAGCCCACAGGAACTACCCGATCGTCAAGACGTTCTCCGCGTTCGCCTTTCCCCACACTCTCCCAGACGGCTGGGCCAGGCTCGCGGATGCGTTGCAGCGGCCTGGCCATGGCGCGGATAAGCCTCCCAGGGCAAGTCGCATGTCCTCCTACGTGAAGAGGAGGGACACCACTTGCGCTGTGACAAATACGCCGACGGTGAGCCGTTCTATCTGGTGATGATGCGACCCGGCCTCACCTGTGCATCGAATCTACAGCTACCCAGTGCGTCCACGTGGTACCCAAAGCTGAGAAGATCTGGTTTATCGCGAACGGGATGTTCGTCTACGCCCCCGGTGGTGTGGTGGGTATCGACGGGCATGCGAACCGCATCCTATTGCGCGCGGACGTGCGGCGGTGTTTCGACTCGCACGCCTTCGTCATCTACCCCGCCGACGACTATGGATTTGCTGCGTACTTTGTGCTGGGGGATATTCTGATTTCCCCGACCTGTTGCACCGGTGGAGGGTGACGGTCCACCCAGATGTCCCCGTCCAGTATCTGTATGCTCGTTTCGCGTATACGATCATCAACCTCCCGCGGTACAACGAGTTTTTCGAGTCCGTTCGGGAATCCGGGGATAAGAAGGGGAAGGATCTGGAGGAGAGTGAGGAAGAGGGAGAGCAGGAGAAGCCAGCGAAAAAGACGAGGACCACGGGATGGCTTAGGGGACGCAGGCGACACCCGGCACCGGTAACGAGGAAAGTTTTGCTGGTGAGCAGTCGTGCCGTAGTACTTTTCCTAGCTGACGTCGTCTTCTCTCGCCAGAGAGGTTTGGTGCAGTTAGCGAGTCGCATGTATCTGGGAATGATAGCGAGGCTGGCATCCGTGCGTATGGCTGCTTTTTGGCCACATATTGGCGCAACGAACCGACCCCCGCTCATTCTCTACCATCCAGGTTCGTCTTCAGCGAGTTCCCATGATCGCTCCAACCAGTCCCCCAGTGAAGAAACGGACGCCGAGCGCGACAAGTGATGGCGGCAGCTCCTATTCAGGCGCCTCCCGGAACTCTGTACGCCCTAAGTTCTAACCCTAATTCCGCCCATTTCCTAAGTCGTTTTACTAACGGTGAACGGTGATATATTTTGCCCTATCCCTATCCCTATCCCCAGCTGGGCTCCCAGAGGTCGAGCACCCGCCCGACATGTTCGCCGGGTGCCACGCCGAGACCCCACACATGCTGCGGCTCAGGTCGGAGTACATCAAGCGGAACCCGCAGGTGTGGCGGACGGCGGCGACGCCCGAGGATGCGACGAGGGAGGACGTGGAGGGCTTCTACGTGGATTTGTTCACGCGCCCGGACTAGCGCTAGCGGTGCTGCATTAACGTGACCCTCAAGCGGCAACTTGAAGCCTACCAGCGGGCGGGCGATGGCGACGGCCAGCTCGCGGCCATGGAACGCAACAAAGCGACCGGGATGCACGCAGCATCGTTTCCACGGCGCCCCCTGCCAGAGACCGTTCCTGTTTGCCGACGCATCGCATCTTGTCCGACTCTGAGAGACTCGAACCGGTCGTGCGGCGACGTTGGCCCACTGGCACGTTCCTCCTCTGATTGGTACATACCGCAGTTCTTTCGAATTCGTGCTTATAGTAGCACTGCTCGATTCCGACAGTGAAAAGACTGGGTACTGATCATGAAGACCCGCCCGAAGTAGTCGCCTCCTGTGTATGTCTGGCGATGGAAGGGCTACCTCCCACTTGTACCGTACATGCTGTGGGTTTCGGAGCGATTCAACGCAAATTGATATTCCCGGCTGCTCTGTTCTACCCAATGTGCGGTGGAGGTCGAGCTTCACCTAAGCGCACGCACACAGAGCTGTCTAAGTGCGCGACTTTCCGCGTCGGTATATGCGTGTATAGAGGCCCCATTTTAGGTGCAGAGCGCGCTGTCCGACATATATTCCAGAAGCCATCCACAAGGATCGTCCCCAGCCCCGACTGACTTGCACCCGGGCCTCCGAGTCCCTTCACCATCCGAGCATACACCACCTCCGCTCCCACTAGTCAGGCCGCGTGAGCCAGTGCGCGTAAAAGCCCTCCACGTCCTCCCGCGTCGCGTCCGCAGGCGTCGCCGCCGTCCGCCACACCTGCGGGTTCCGCCGGATGTACTCGGACCTGAGCCGCAGCATGTGCGGCATCTCGGCGTGGCTGCCGGTGAATGTCGCGGGCGGGTCGTCGACCTCTGGGAGCTCCGCTGGAACAGGGGACAGTGCACATGCAGGAGTTTCCGAGTTCGAGTCAGCGAAATGAAATGAAAATGGGAGGCATGGGGTGGGGATGGAGCGTACAGAGTTGCGGGATGCGCGAGAACAGGAGGTCCCTCCACCGCCTGTCGCGAGTGGCGTCGTCCGAGTCTTCTTCCTGAGAGGCCTGGATGGACTGATTTGATCTCGTCGAAGACGAATCCGAGTCTATGTCGTGGGTTATGGACGACGATCAACGCGCCGATATGTGACAAAAGCAGTCATTGATACGCACGGACATCAGACTCGTCCGAGTCCGAACTGGCGTCCCGCCGTATATTTTGCGCCTTCCGAGTCTGTGATTCTCCCGCACCGTCTTGAGCATATCGCATTCCTCAACGGAGGCGAAGAACGCGTTCTGGCGCGGGAGGTTGATAACCGCATACGCGAACCGCGCATACACAAACTGGACGGGCACGTCCGGGTGGATCGCCGCCGGGCGCCGATGGAGCAGCTCCCGCATATCGGTGTAGCCTCCCTGCACGAAGTACGCGACGAACCTCTGATCATCCGCCGGGTCGGTGTCAGGATAGAAGACGAAGCCGTGCGCGTCGAAGCACATGCGCACGTCCGCGCGCAGCAGGATGCCGTTCGCGGGGTGATGGATGCCTGCCGGGAGGTCTTCGCTGATGTGCTCGCCCATGTGGTTCGAGAAGAACCAGTCCTCTTCGGATGTGGGTATGAGGTGGGCGCACTGGGTACCTGTCGTTTGTGAATGCCATCCATAGGATAAGATAAGATGTGGTTGTATCGTTACCAAATGGAATAACGTACAGTCTCGCCATCCAGTGAGTGCGCACTTCCCGTCCCTCAATCCAACGATTCCAGACATCTGACTTGCTGGAGGGGGACGCTGCATCTCGAAAGAATCAGGCTGTTGCCGCGATGCTAGTGCATCTGCTATTTTGGCCCAGCGATTCGGGAGGACAGAGGGAAACATGAACGCGGAGAGCGTCTTGACGATGGGGTAGTCCTTGTTGGCCACAACCTCAGGGGGCCCGAGGAAGTAGTAGCAGTCGACGTCGAGAGGCGTCACGGTGTCGTCGATCGGTACGCGGTCGTGACCTTCTATATCTGTGGTGAGGAAGTCTGGGTCTCCGTCGACATGGCTGTATGCTGCGCGGTTGGTAAGAATGCGACACGCATCCAGGACGAGAGGACGGAACACGCCATAGCGCTTCCCGGTAGAGTCGGTCGAGAGGGCAGGCAAACTGAGCAGCAGCTGGTCCTCAGCTGGGTGCTTGACGTAGACCACCCGCCCTCGATTCAGGATTTCTTGTGGTGTTGGTACAGGAAGATCTTCCCGACGGTTCATGGCTGAAGGAACGGAAATTCGGAGCTATTGGGCTGAGGGACAGGGGGGGAAAGACCAGACTCAGGCTCGGAGACCCCTAAAGAGCGCAGTGCCCATCAGCCTGAGCCGCGGGTCGGTGCGTATTGAGCTGTACGTACGCAAGTCGCGACTCCACTCTGGGAGAAAGAGAGACTCGCGAGACCATAGCACTTCGCGTTGAGAGTGGTACCAGTCGAATTCGAGCAATGGTGAGCAAATAGACGCCAAAGAGAGATTGTGGCCGTGGCTGTGCCCGAAAGATGCTCGGGCCTCCCCGAACTCGCTCTAAATTTCGGCCTCTATGGAAGTCTACGGAGCAGGCAGCCTGCCGGAACACACACCCGGCACGCTCATTCACAAGCAATTCACAAGCTCATCATCTACCAAATATCCTGTCAAATATCCTCTTCGCCGTTTCCTGACCTATTGACTCCCAGCACTGCGTAGTTTGCCGGCTCTCCCACGAACATAGAAGATCTCCGTCGGGAAGCGCGACTGCCCCCTCTGCCTCTTTCGTGAGGCTCGGACCGCTCTCAAGACACGCGCCCCACACGCATCGGCTTCAAAAACCCCGGCGCTGCAGAGGGTCCTACTCCGATGCGAACTCGACACACTGCCATACCATGTTCTGCAGGAGCCATAGTCATATTAGTTTTGATGCCAGTGATCGCCGTACAAGTGAAGACAACTCGCCTCCTCTCTAGACTCCAAACCCAACTCCTCTTCATCGATGACCGCCTTCGCGACTTCGTCGCTGAGAGTCTCCACGCACCAACCCCGCGAGCCCGCCACCACCACCCGCCGCCACGCCCCAGACGAATGCCAATACTTCCAGGGCCGGCCGACACCGCACTGGTGAACTCCGCAGATGGTCAGGAACACGTACTCGAGGGTCTGTACCCTGTACAGAAGCCGGAGCGCGGTGGGGTGGAGGTCCGCGTCGCGGGCTATATCCTGAGTAAAGCCTTCCTCGGAGTCTACAGACTCGGAGGCGGCGGCATTGGCATTGGCATTCGCCGACTCCGGCGCCGGCTCGGGTGCGGAGGTGTAATAGTGGAAGACGATGCGGAGGTGTGTCAGGCGGAGGTGCTTCATGGCGTCGATGATGCTCTTCTGGGACGGCGCGTAATTCGTGATTCAGACGTTAATATGCATTAATAAATCGGGTGGTGAGACAGTAGACTAATGGATGCTCGTTTTTCTACGCACCGTCAACTGGCCCCAATAAACACGGCGAGATTCACCCATCGATTGGCGGCGCTGGTCGACATTGATCTCGGCGAAGAGGACGAGATGCGTCAGTTTACCTGCCGCCTCTGGAGGGAACAGTTCACGTAGATTGTGTACGTGATCATAATCGGAGAATGAGATAGGAAGTAGTAACTTTCGTGGACAGCTATCGCGAAGGACTTGCGCGATATACGGCGCTTGGTGCAGGAACAGCCTGAGCACGCCGATGTTCATGCGGCGAATGGGGCACCGAAGGGCCATCATGAAGGCGACCTCTGCACGACAAACGACACGGTCGAGGCCCGACCATGTGTGCTCCTTCTGCGCCTCCTTGCTCTGGTCTCGCAACAGCTGATATTGGTCGACCGGCGGTGTGAAGCCATAGAGGAGCAGGGTGTCGCTGAGATTGGGGGAAAAGACGGAGAAGGACGTCCATCTGGACGAAACGAGGCTGACAGCAGCTAGAGACAATATGAAGCGAACGCAGCGCAGTGAATGGGGCTGTCACTGAGGATGGACATATATCGCAATAGAGGTCCAATGACAGGTATTTGAGGGTCGGCGCGAAATGGCGTAGATCGTTGTGCAGGAAGTTCGCAGAAACCTGGCTCCAGTCGGAATTTTCGATAGTGAGGTGTCGGAGAGGACACCGCAGGGCGGCTAGAAGCCTGCTCAAAGCCTCAGGCTCGCGCTGAGTGTGAGAGAGAACGCCGGAAATTACGTGTAACTCTCGTAGCCTACTCATTTTTGCGACGGCGGCGCATACGGATCCGGAGTGACGGGCACATACGGAGTGACCGATAGTGGTTGGAAAGTAGAGATACTCGAGTTGTATTGCAGCCTCCATTATGGCCACGAGACAGTCGATGAAACGGGGGTCGTCGTTTGGAGTGTACTCGGAGGAGGGCAAAAGCTTGAGCCCGTATAGATAGGGGCCGCGCGAGGCGGGATCCGCAAAGATGAAGCTGTAAAACCTCTCAATAGAATCGGGGCGCGGCAGAACGACAGGCGCCATCTTGAGACGACGCTGCAACGCGCTTTCCCTCAAGGTGGAGCAGGTGAGTGCGAAGGAGAGCACATCGGAGACCTCGGTGAGGTAGTTGCAGATCAGACGCAGGACGTCGAAGTTGAGCCGTAATTGTATAGAACCGTCTCGCTCGCGGTCGTTTGAGGACATTTCTGCGACGAACTACGGTAAGCGCACGGAAAACGAGTAACGTTCTACGTTTCCGAGTGGTTCTTACCTGAAGATACCTTCGGCGACCAACTCTGTGTGAGACGGTACTGCCCGCCGTGAACTCGAAATCTTACTCGGCGATCAAGAAGTTCGGAGGAGAGGAGTGTCCTTGAAGGAAAATAGGGTGGCCGGATAGTAGGTCACTAACGGTTATGTCGAAAGAGTCAGCGTGCTATTACGGGACTGGGACCTTTGAGGCGAAACGGTGCGCAAACAGAACCAAATAATTTAAAGAGCGCTGATGGGGCGATGACGTCGATGACACTCTCATCTTAGTCTCTGACTGGTCAGTAGTGCGAGACTCGAGTCCATTCTGCAGCGGTTTCTTAAGCTTTCTTTCTAATGCTCTCGACGGTGCTCGCTCCATGGGCCGCCCCGGCATGGCCCAGATTCGCATCGAACCATGCCCCCGACTCTTCGTAATGCCTCGGGTACTGCGCACAACTCGCCCTCAACACCCCGTTGTCTCTCTCTCGCACTCGAATGCATTAGTCGTCCCACGACCGTGACGACCAGCCCACCATGGCTCTCTCGAATTTCGGCAAGAGCGCACTTAGGGTCACCAAGAACTACAGCAAAGGTTACTCCCGTACTCAGATCAAGACTCGCAACGCGACATGCAACGATCCGTGGCCGCCTTCCGGCAAGGAGATGTTCGAGCTGTCCCAGTTGTCCTACCTCCAGTACGTCCATTCACCAGCTACTCGTCATCCTCTCAGTGTCTCATATGAGCTACAGAGAGGACTTCATTGACATCATGGAAGTCATTGACAAGAGGCTGAATGACAAGGGTAAGAACTGGAGACACGTCTTCAAAGTGAGTAACCTTGCGTATTTGCACCCACCCATTTGCGACACCATCCAGGCGTGATCTATTTCGTTTCACCCACCGCTCCTATCTCCCTGTTCACGAGTAAATGCGCATATATTGACCGCCCACAGTCCCTCGTCGTGCTGGACTACCTCCTCCACTCCGGCTCCGAGAACGTCATCCTCTACTGCGAAGACAACCTCTACGTGATCAAGACCCTCCGCGAGTTCCAGTACGTTGATGACTACGGCCGCGACCAAGGCGCCAACGTCCGCCAAAAAGCCAAAGACATCACCAACCTCCTCCTCGACCGCCGCCGCCTCTTCCAGCAACGCACCGCCCGCGCACGCATGCACGACCGCATGCGCGGCCGGCCCTCGACCGACACGGACGAGGATGGTGACGACGAGGACGACGATGGCGGGCTTGGGCGGTACAGGCGGCCGCGTGCGCAGAACGCAAACGGCGTAGACCGCCAGAGGCAGAGGCAGGACGAGGAGGAGGAGAACCTGCGGAAGGCGATCGAGGAGAGCAAGCAGAGCGCCAACGCGCGCGCGACGGCGGAGGAGCGCGACGTGCAGCGCGCGATTGAGCTGAGCAAGGAGGAGGAGGAGCGCCGCAAGCGGCTCGTCGCGCTCGCCGAGCGCGGGGTCTTCGACGACACCGACTTCGTGTGCGTGCATATATGCGCTCGGTTCTCGCTGCCAGCGCTGATGCTGATATGCTCGCTACTTACAGCCGACTGACCGCGCCGCTGATCGACCTCGACGGGCCCGCGCAGACGAACTCCATCCAACCCCAGTTCACGTCCGTCCAGCCCCAATACACCTCCGCGCAGCTCCAGCCCCAGTACACGTCGTACAACCCCTATCTCCAGCAAGCTCAGCAAGAGGCCCTCCAGCAAGAATACGCGCGCCAGCTTGAAGAATACGCGCGCCAGCAGATGGACGCGCAGGCCGCCGCCGCCGCCCAGCTCGCCCTCCAGCAACGGCGGGAGCAGGAACAGGGGGAACAGCGGGAACAGAGGCCGCTCGTCCCGCAGCCGACGGCATTCGGCTCGAACAATCCGTTCGCCCCGCCCCCGCCCCCGCCCCCACACCAGAGCCCGCCGCCGTCGCCGACGATCCCGGAGCGCGCGACGACGTCGCCCCCGCGCGGGCCCGTGCCGTTCACGCTCACGGGCACGTACGAGCCCCGGGCGACCACAGCGCGGGATGACAGGAGGGACAGGGACAGGGACGGCGACAGGGATAAGGCGAGGCTGCGGCCGCACTCGACAGGGGCGGAGCCGCGTCGGCGTGTGGGTGCAGAGGGGGAGGACGAGAGGCTCGCGAGGGTGTTTGCGGGGTATGAGGGCGAGGGGGTGGACACGTTCGGGAACGTCGGGCAGCTCAGGTGCGTCTCACCTCCGTTTTACTCTTCGTGTGGTGTTTGAGGATTACTGACGCAAGCGGACGCGAAGGTTCGGCGGGACGGAGTTCGGGCGGCTCGCGGTGCAGAGGACGGGAGGCGTGGGTGCGGGCGCGGGTACTGATGAGACGAACCCGTTCTTGAACGAGAGGGAGCGGGAGAGGGAGAGGCGGAGGAGGTCTGCGCCGAGTGTGGGTACGACTGGGGACTTGATTGATTTGTGAGGGGGCTGGGTGGGCAGGCTGCAAAGCTGAGTGTTTTTTTCTGTTTTTTTTTGTTCGGTTGACATTGCGTTCTGTATCTGTATTTGCGATTGTGCGCTTGTTGTATTGGTAGGGTCGAACACGGGGTATTGCTCTGGATTCTTGTTATTAAATGTTCTATGTACTGACGTTTCTACGGTACTTGTGTTCTTAATATGTATTTTTGACTCTCGACCACTCATAACCGTAGCGATTATGTGTTCGGGTTGCGGTTCTTTTGTGAGTTTCCGTTGGCCCTCATTCTTCGTTGTCTGACCCTGAACTAATGCAGGTTGCAAGGTTTGGCGGACGATTGGTGAAGATATGCAAACGACCGCCAGACGGGACCTCCCCCCCCCGAAGCCCGACAATTGGTCTGTAGAGACCTACATACGTATTCTTTAACTTGTGCTTACCGATCTACCCTCGAGCGGGACCCTGTCTCTCCGTCTGCACCGGACGCACCCGGTCCTCTGCGCCAATGGCGCATCAGGGGACGACTGTTCCATGGAGCAGTGGTGAGCGGTTATGACATCTCGAGCGACCGTAAGCTGTCGTTGTTCGTCAGATCGGCTTATCAGGAGCTTGGTAACATCGGAGTATGCAGTGGGTGGGTGTGAAGGAAGCCCATTTGGGCTTGCCGTTAATATAAAGTTCCTTCCCGGCTGCATTGACCCCAACTGTAATCATGTCAACCGTTCTCGCAGGGCCTCCAGCAGAATGCTGCGTTCGCACCGTGCACCACATAGGTGAGGCGAAGGGTACTGTTGAAGAGTACGCGGGGGTGAAGACGTACGTCGCCCGCCCAGCGTCGGGCGACACATCCAAGGTCATCCTCTACTTCGCGGACGTCTTCGGGCCGCTGTACATCAACGCTCAGCTCACGATGGACTACTTCGCGTCGAACGGTCGGTCTCTGCAAACCGTGTCTCCTCGACCATCGTCGCAGTTGGTACTAACACTTCGGGGCAGGGTACACGGTGCTGGGCATCGACTACTTCGAAGGCGAGTCGATGCTGCACCACTTGGGCAAGCCGGGGTTCGATTGGAGGGAGTGGATGCCGCCCCTCCAGAAGCGCGCCCCCGAGCTGTTGAGCCCGTGGATCGAGGAGGTGCGCAGACGTTATGAGGGATCCAAGTTCTTCTGCGTCGGTACGTGGTCCCCTTCCGTTCACTAACCCAGTCGGGTGACCTGAACGCATCATTGTAGGGTACTGCTTTGGCGCGCCATACGTCACGGAGGCCCTCGCTGAGAACTGGGTGATTGCGGGCGCGTTCGCGCACCCGTCGTTTCTCAATGAGGAGCACTTCAGAAATATCCAGCGTGCGTACTACTACTACTACAGAAGTGTCATCGTCATGCGTGCAAGCTAAACCTAACTCATAGTCGCCACAGGGCCCCTGCTGATGCTTTGCGCAGGTGCAGTTCATGTCTCCATATCCGTTACCGCGCGACAGATGTTGACTGCATGCGACAGAGGAGGATTTCGTTTTCACTCCGGAAGCCCGCCGCAAGGCGATCGATGTGCTCATTGAGCACAAGAAGGAGTATACGATGCTCCTCTTCAGCGGCGTCGCGCACGGGTTCGCGACTCGCGCTGATCCGAGTGTCCCCAAGCAGCGTGAGTACCGCCAGTCCTCTTTACCGTAATCATGTTAGCCGTGGGACACTGATCAGCGATCGGGCTTGCACGCAGGATGGGCGAAGGAGCAAGCGGCCAGGACGGTGCTGAACTGGTTCGACCACCATGCCGAGTGCCCAGCATGAAGGCATTCTTGTAGATGTCGGATGCTTTTTCTAGGTCTGCTCTCAGGTTCACAGCGACTTGCAAGACGATCTCCCCGGCCCAAAAGCCTGCTCCGCTCGGATAGCATCAATGATAACACCAGCCCTCAGGGGGTTAAAAACTTGAGGAACTATCCTATGTGAGCTCAAGCGGAATAAGAGCACGGGCCAGGCTTAGTTTGTATCAGAGCCGTGCGAGCGCTGCGGTGTATCCCAGGGGTATTCCGGCGATAATCATCCATGCCGCCACCTACTAACCATCCCCCGCGCGACCTCAACCCTCCCCTGCGCCTCATAGGCCCTGGAAGTTTGTTCCATTACAAAGCAGAATGCATTAGCCTACGGTACATGAGCACACCTACGCTCCTCCCGCTGACTACACGCCTCGAATCACCGAGAAAGGGATTTGTAGCAAAGGATTAAACGGATTGCCATTCACAATTTTTAGGAACTCCTTGTGGAAAATTTCCATAAGGTAGTTGGAGGGAACGTAGGAGAAAGCAGCTTGCGGAATGCAAAATCGCGGACGTCGCCGGGTCTCGCGGACGACGCGGATGAATAAAAATTAAGGTGGTGCCGATGGTATAGGCTCTCTGTAGCTGATCCATATCACAGTAAGCACCAGTGTCGTGGCACAAGGTCACCGTTGCCAACTTGGCTTTCGTAGATAAAGCCCGCTCGCGAGATGCGAGGGACGCGCGGTCACCGATGAGCTCGAGGATCGTGCGGGTGCATGGGTCCCACTTGTTGATAAGACGGCCCGCCTGGCTGTGATCTAGCCCGGACGCCTTTCTGGTCCATCATGCATCCATGAGTCTTAGTGGATGTATCATGAAGAAACCGACTCACACGACCGCCCCAATTTCGAGTGGCGTCGGCAGGGCTGAGATGACGATTTCCGCAGAAGAGTCCTGCGCCCACCGCTTCCACCTATCAGTTCGGGGCGGAGCGGCCTGGATGATGCGTGGTCGCGACCACCGAAAGGCCGGCGCCGGGTCGACGGAGTCGGAGTTCGAGTCCATGAGAGCCCAGTAGCCTCTCAGGTTCAAGAAGGTATCTGCAGGCTCGACAAATGCTCCACGGTGGTTGAAAGCGACAATCATGTGCGACGACAGCTGAATGACGGTGGCGAGTTTACGCTCGAGACGGGATAGGAGCAGGTACAACAGGAAAACCGTCTTGCCTAAGCGTGTGCCAGCGTGAGTACCAGCCTCGCCATCCACACGAATCGGAATCGGGACGAACCAATGCCAGGCTGGCCGGTCACCACCACCGCGTTCGCAGGGGCCAAGTAACCCGATTCGAGGGTCTTCTCGAGCCAGACGTACTCGGGACGGATGACGAGGACGTTCGGACCGCGAGAACTCCAGCTCCGCCGCATGCCATCGCGACCGAGTTCATCTTGTGCAGACAGGTGTACGTCCAGTCGGTCGGGAACGCGCTATCCTCGTCGTCGAGGTCGTCGGCCGGGTTAACGCGATCATCATCGTCCCCAAAATCGTTCGGCCGCAGCAAGCGAGACTCGCCCGGCAAGATATCTTCCATAGAGACCGTTCCCGATGACTTGTATGGCCATTCCTTGCCCCAGGCGTCGGCGTAGAGTTGCTTCGCAAGGTCAAAAACTGTGTTTGAAGAAGTGTCAGTCATGACGAGTACCGGTGGAATGAGCGAGAACGAAGTGCACTAAGGGGCCACCAACCATGACGAATGAGTGGAAACGTCGTATGGTTATCTAACCCAAAGGGCTGTACCCTAGGGGTTACTTGATTCTACAGCTGGTCCGAGTCGCTGGCGTAGTATGTCGGATAAGGGTATGCCAGCGTAAAGTTTACCTGGGAGAATTAGTCCGTACCTCGGACTATTTTTGCCAAGCCTCGCTCTCTTCGGACCACGTCACGTAAGTAAGTTCTAGAAATGGAGACGAAAAGTCGCTCTGCGACGGGTGATGTAACCTTGGCTTTTGTGTTTTTTCAGGAAGATCTGCTATAGGTAGCTGCAGCGCTGGCGTCACCAGTTAACACTCCCAGCGGGGAGGTTGACGATTCGCCAGAGCATCGTAGGCGTTCTTAAAGTATGTGCTAACTCCTGGCTAGGATTTGTTAAGGATGTGCGTCTCGGGTTGGTGGAGTTCGCCACCAGTTCGAGCCACTTTGGAGGCTAAGTACGCGATCCAGATAGGATGATACGATGTCTCAGACCTAAGACAGGTTAGTATCTCGTTACGTCGGAGGATCATCGTGTAACGTGACGGATTCTTGTAAGTATGTCCAACATGACAGAAACATACAAAACGGTGGTCATACCTTGCGCCTGGCCCCTCGAACCTTTCTTGCTGCAGACACTTCCGAATGAGCCGTATTCCGGAGACTGATGCTGGGAGTCCGTTTCACTTGCCTTCAGGCTTGCGTCAGCGTCCCGTATACGTTGATCGTGGCGTATCTCTTCCTCGTGACCGCCGTCAGTTGTTCCTTTCACTGTTACAGTACTTATGAGCCCGGATATACTGTATGACCCATCAATTCGATTATCATCCCACCTGTGATGAGATGTTCTGGTGGCTGAAGACGGGACAGCAAGCGGCTCAGCGAGATTGGAAGTGTCATGGAAGGGGTTGGGATGTCCGAATACCGAGGGCTGCAGTATTCGATTCATGCGATTTCTTCGAGGTCAGTAGGCTATACATACATGTCCAACTTACCGTACTATATAAGTAGTTTCTGCCGAGTCGGATACGCCGTTAAGTACAGCAAGCCGATGGAGGACGGGAAAAAATATGTCGCGATCAAATAAACGCCCGTGATATACTCCGAGGCGCGTTGGCAATGGAAGCGCAGCTCACTTTGACCTTCGCCTCGTGCCTGAGCATCCTCGAGCTCATTACTTCCTGCGTCGACATTACAAGTACACCCTGTGTTCCCCCTGGGGTTGATACGCCTCATAGAGGCAACGATGCACGATAAGGATGGTCATCTCTTGAACTAGAAGACAAGGTTCATCAGGTGTCGCTCTCCAGTTTGCATACTACTTACTCGAAGAGGCACTACTTATAGTGGCTCATAGGTTGTACCAGGACGAATTCCAGCCCCTTGATGTTGGGATTGAGACCCTGGAGGCTGGCTGCACACGGTGATAGTCAGAAGACCAGTCATCCAATGAGGGTCGAATTGCCGGGATCCCGAGTGCACCGATTGCCGACCGATCTGCCTCTAATAATGTGCCGTAACCCGGGGAAAGGCGCAGTGTAGCCGACGTCAACTCAAAACTGCAGTCAATCGCTCCCCGATTCGGCATAGGTCATCGCGATTCGAGCACTCCGACCACAGGGTCCCGGAGAAGGTGAGACGCCTTCAGCGTCCTCCACAGTCCACGCCGCCGGAGAACCATAAGTTATTCTACAAAGTTGAGCGCCATGTGGCCCCACCTTCTCCCGCCGCCCCTCTGCCCCCCCTTGCTCAGGCTCCCCGGGACGCTTCGTGCTCGCTCCTTGCACGAACCCTTCACGATCTCCGCTTCATCATGGCTTCCCCCGCCCCCGTCTGCTTGGCTTCCGCCCAGCTACATACAGAGCTCGCACAATCCATGGGTGCAGTACTCGTTGGGAGCTTGATCGGTTTGTTGTGAGTCGCATCCTCTTCATCTCCCTCTCACGCCCACATTCGCGCTCAACCTCATGTTAGCCTTTCCGGCGCCGTCGCGATGCAGGCCTTTCTGTATTATCAGCTGTACCCGAAGGATATGCTCCGCATAAAACTCATGGTATGTTTCTACATGCCCGACCCACTCTACGATATCCAACCCCGGGAACCACGCTCATCCCTTATCAGGTCCTCGTTATCTGGTTAGTCCTTCAAGTAACGCACCTCAAGCGATACGCCCTCCCTCATTCCATGATTCAGGGTGATAGATGCATTGCACTCGATCATGACTATGGTTGGCAACTGGCAGTATCTCATCGGGCGGTTTGGAGATTGGAACACCATAGACGAGATCACCTGGTAAGCTGTCCTCGTGCTTGCGGAAGTGCATTGAATGACCCTCGTCTACCATAGGCCAATAGCGGTACGTATGTACAGACCGAATCTGCCCCAACTAATGCTCACTGGGTGACTGCGGAGATATAGGTATCGGTTGCATTCACGGTATGTGGAACATCCTGTCGCTCAAGCGAGCATTTAACTAATAGGCTGCAGGCATCGATCACGTTCTTCGTGCACTGGTCAGTCAATTTATTGCGGAATTCGCTACGGTGCCCGTACTGAGCTCACCCGTCAGCTTCTTCATTCACCGGATATTCAACCGTAAGTCCTCGCGTGCCTAGTGATTGTGATTCTCCATGCCACACCGTCTAACACACATCTCGCCCAGTGAGCCGCAAGAACTACTATATCACGATTCCTCTGGTACGTCCCCCTCCGCGCGTACCGTCGCCGCTACCGCCGAACAGCGATCGACACGGATTCTTCTTCGCAGCTCATGCTAGCGCTCATGCGTCTGAGTAAGTTCCCTCCCGAATGCTCGCGCTCGCGTCTGCCGCTGACAGCCCCTGCGCTCCGCTCGGCCCAGTCGTCGCGTGCAGTAAGTTTCTGCTCCCACCATGCTCGCACGTCCGCCCGGCTGATAGCCCGCTCCTCGCCCCACGCAGTTTCGACCTCGGAGATGTACGTAGCCCGGGAGAGATTCTCAGCTTCCAGGCCTTGCACTGACAGCGCGCGCGTGGATGCAGGATCCGCTTGAAGAGCTATTCGGGCTTCGTGCATGGGTACGGCGTGAGTACCCCCACGACGTAATCGGGCGACCCCGTGGCTGACGAGCAGCGTCTGGTGATGCTTCCTCCCTCCCGCGTTCTTTCCCCCTTCGTTCTTGGGGGCGGCAGTACGTGTTCACCATCGGCCTGTCCACTGCCGCGTCACTCGATGTCCTCATTACGATCTCGCTCTGCTATTTTCTGCGGAGAGGGCGGTCACCGTTCGGGAGGTGCGTGCTGGCTGGATCGTTACGCGACACTTGTGGGTTTATGCTGACGGTGACGGCGTGGGGAATCCTCCGCTCCTCCGCGCAGCATGGACCGGATCATCGACTCCATTACGCTCTACACGATTGAGAACGGCATGCTGACATGGTGAGTGGCCACCTTCCTGCAATCTTCCTTGTGTTTGTTTTGTGTTCTATTCGTGTCCGTGCGCTCATACGGCATGTTATGTTCAGTGTTACGACCGTCGCGTCTCTTATCTGCGTAAGTGCCCCGAGCACGTCGAGCGATTGGGAGAAGCCCAGTGCTAACGCCGCGCGATGCCCAACAGTGGCTAGCGATGCCCACGAACCTCATCTTCCTGGGCTTGCACTTCGCCATCAGCAAACGTGCGTGTCCACTCTCCCCTCCCCCTCCACGCCCATCCAGCTTCCCTTCCTTCATGTTCTCTTCTGACACAAACCTTCCTGCCCGCATCTCCCCGCGCCCCCGTCGCTGACCACAGTCTACGCGAACTCGTTCTTGGCGACGTGAGTCTCCTTCCCTCATCAAACCGTATTGCGCTTGTACTCACAGATGTTCTCGCTGCTGCCGCCCGCGTAGGCTGAACGCGCGCAAGTCCCTGATAAGCAAGTCGGCCGGCTCGTCGGGGGACCACCCGCTGCCCGTGCTGTTCCCCAGCGGCTTCCAGAGAAGAGCGACGGGCTTGGGCCCGCAGTGGCCGGTGAGTTCCTGTTCTTCCTCTCCAT
>BACB01004994.1:0-18844 GCA_000338015.2 Ganoderma multipileum BCRC 37180 | reverse complement strand
CCCTTTCAACCTTCCTTTTGTGCCTATTGGCGTAACTCTCTTCTCGCGCTGTCGGCACTTTCCATTCCATTAGACCTCCCTCTTTCCTACGCTGTCTACGCACATCCCCACCCTACGCCCCCCCACACCAACGCTGACGCTCTTCCCTGCTTCCCCCCATTGTCTCCCGCAGCAACGCAGCCAGACGGAGACGCGCCTGCAGGTCACGGTCGAGAAGACGATCCACCACGACGTCAGCGACGACATCACCTCGGGGCAGCGGACGAGCTCGCGCTCTGGGCCCGGCGCCACGCCCGACTCCCTCGACGACATCTCCAAGACTCCCACCGGGGACTACATGAGTCTCCCCAGCGCAACGACGGTCACCGGCCACGCGTCGTGATGATTGCGATTCCCACTCGGCCGCCCATAATTATCGAGAAGTCGTTTGTAAGTACGTACGTACATGTCTGGCTCGGAATTACCCTGTATATACAGTAGTATGCTATCGTATGTAGTGCGAGACAAGCTTAAGCCCTTTTACTGTAGCGTTGCACATGTGTACCTGATCGCCCCCGCCTCCGTCGTTTCTTGCCTGGACTCGGACTGATATTGCGAGTCGCGCCGCTGCTTCGTATAACTTAAGTTACATGTACGTGCCCGGAGTCACTGTCGGCTCGTTCCCCATGCCCCATGTAATCCACCCGCTGTCTTACTGTAGTTTAGAACTCCGGTGTGCCGGAGACGAGAAAGTTTACCCGAGCGAGTACCACTTCGTGCTTAATACCCGCTAGTGCTGCAGTAGCGTCAAATATTATACCACGTCTTAGTCTTTACTCCTCTGCTCCACTTCCTGAGAACTTTGAACCCGGGTTCGATGTCTCGAATTAATATATTCGGGAGTCATGACGACCCTGGGCAAACGCGGGGAACTGTGGGGAGCTGCATGAGGCTACTTGGTGGCTATTTTTATTCGATGTTCATGTCTTGAAATTGGGCCGCCTTGGCAAGACCGACCCTGGCTCGCCTACTCTGGGTACATCGATATCGCGCTTGTTTCGCTTTGTCTCGCTGAAATATATTGACAGTTAATTCAATATCGGCTCCTCCATTCGACCGCGAGTGCAATTAACCTTGCTGAAGAGCAAATGTCGAGTTGGCCGAGTGCCGTATTCAGGGTTCGAGGGAACATATCGGCCCACTCCGCGCCGTTGGGATATCTCGGCCCGTCCCTTTGCCTTTGCCCAGAAAGGCGAGCTCATCGGGCGTCGCAGTTGCCGTCAACGCCCTTCCCTTCGTTCTCGCCGCCAGCTGCCACCGCCGCGGTCCACATTCCCGTTATTTCCGCTCCCAAGCCCTCCTCGGATTCTAGGACCCTGAACATCGGACT
This sequence comes from Ganoderma multipileum BCRC 37180, assembly GCA_000338015.2. Lineage (NCBI taxonomy): Eukaryota > Fungi > Basidiomycota > Agaricomycetes > Polyporales > Polyporaceae > Ganoderma > Ganoderma multipileum. The sequence continues at coordinate 17,475 of BACB01004994.1, read as the reverse complement.
GCATCGCTACCTCCCAATCATATCATTCAAGTTGACGTCCTGCGATGAACGAGGGACATCCCACGATCACCATCGACCTGGTGAGCATCCTCCCTCCCCCGCCTGGCATCGCACCCGTATATGCGGGAAGGGGAGGAAAAAGAGATCTGACGCAGCAGGCAGGAAGGTCCTTGACCGGCTGCAGACCAAGGAGGTGCTGCGCGCCATCCTACATTCGATCTTGTTCCACAGGCTATTCGGGACGATCCGCTCGCGGACGTTCGAGGTGCTCGATGTGACGATGGTGAGCCTCTTACGTAGACTATATGCGCCTTTTTCGCCCGTCGCGGTCGCATATATGCGGTGTAGCCGGTCCTCTTGCGTCATGGGGTCAGGAGGGCGCCGTGCTAAACGGGTGAGGTGGATGCGGGGAGATGGGATGGGGATTCTCAGCCCGCGAAGGGTGTGTCGGGATGACGTATCATGACGGTGGCGGGGGCGCGAGACCCGGCTCTTCCTTCAGGCGAGGATATACGGTGTTGAAATGTGGTCGTGTGCACAGCCCGGCGTCGACGACCCGAAAATCACACAACTCGTCGAGGAGAAAGTCGATGCGTTTTGGAAGGGCGTCGAGGGCGATGCGAATAAACGCGGGCAGGTACGTTCAAGTCCTGTCTGTGCACTGGTATCTACAGTCTAACAGCCTGATCTTTTCCCTGTGGACCCGCCGCTGAACCTTCGCTCTTCTATCTAACCGCACTCTGCTTCAAAATTGGATTCAACTTTTGGCTTTGTTGTGGTCGGAATTACAGATACTGGTGACATTCTCGGAGAAGCGGCAGAAACGGAATTGGTTCCTCTCAGGAGAGGTACGTGCCTGCATCTCCGAATTCTATTCGCGCCTGCGTCGTAATAGTACACGAGGTGGGGAAGTAACACTGCCAGCAGAGGCTTCCTCCGCGCGCTATGTTTTTTCCATTTTCCGTGGCTGCGACTGCGGGTTGGGATGGTTAAACCATAACTCACTCCTTGTTCTTGTTATAGGAAGAGGTCCCTTGGGAGCAATGGTGACGCCTCTTCCATTAATCTTTCGTGCGGTCACTGATTGTCGGCCCAGGATCATCAACGCGGAGATCCGCCAACCATCGGAGCGAGGTCAGTCGCAGCGCTCGTGCGGCCCGTCGTCATGTCATTCATTAAACAATACCAGAAAGACAGAAGTTCAATTCGGATCTTGCGTCGACCTTGACAAAGAGCCTGCAGACGATGCTGACGCACGCGTCGTCTGAGCGGGGCCGCTCTGCCGTCCCTATCATCACCAACGCGCAGGATATCTCTCCGTTCCCTTACAAAGTCACTGTCAAGGTGGGCGGCGTCGAGGTTGCATGACGGCCGCAGCGGTCTTGGCGGAGGTGTGGGAGGAGGGTGAGGAAAGATCTATCTAAGGGTGGGATCTAGGGAAATCTGTTTCCATAGTAGGTGAGTACGTTTTGCGACAACGTGCGCCTCTACATTTGTCGGGCTTACATCGACTTCGGGGAGGCAGGCTACAAGGTTCAGATCTATGCCACTGGTGTGTATTATTAGGGAGCTTCATTTTCCAAGGCTGTATCGGTTACTGTTTAACTGACCGAGAGAGCGTACCCCGTGGGTCCAAGCCCACCAGCGGCGGGCGAACTGCCCCTCTGGTGCTGCGGCCATGGCCCGCGTGTGTGGAACAACGGGCGACGGGTGTTCGGGGTAGGTGATGACGCTGGCGCTCGAGTCAACACGGGCGCTCCGCAGGCCAATAGGCCTCCATGGCCGACGAACGTGCAAGGGGTGGACTGACGCGTCTATCGTCGTTCGCAGGCCTCACCGATGCATTGCTACAACTGGACATCGCACCCTGGGCCGTGCAGGCTTCTCTTCGCACTCGACCCGGTGTTCGTGCCTTTCTTCCAAGGACCCCGCCAGATTCTGCGGCACCGACGTCCTGTTTCCCCCCGCTGGCTCGAGTCGTCTTGCAACCGGGCTCACACGTACTTATAGCCTGCCAGAGACTCCGTGCCCACCTCCTCCCCTCATCTCCACGACTCCGCGGCCCAGTGCCCTCCGACTCCGCACGAGTATCTGATATCAGACGGCTACCCTCGCACTAGTGCGCCCACTATTCGGCCCAAAGCAACCAAATTCCTATCAAGAGACCCACCAAGCCGTTCATACAACGATGCCGCGCAAGGACCCTCCTTCCCTCGTCCTCCCCAGCTCCAGTTCCGCCTCCACGTCTGCCGCCTCGCTCTCCCCGTCCGCCTCCACGTCCCCCGCCTCGCCCGTCTCCACCGCCTCTTCGTCACGTGGCACACGTGAGAGCGCGCAGACTCACCACACAGTTGACTCGGGGTACGCGTCGAGCCTGGGCAGCCACCACAGCTATCTGCCTCCACACCCGGACTACATGCTCTCGCGCACGTACGAGAACTGGAAGATCGCGGACGCGGCGACGCAGCGGCTGTTCGTTGACTTGCGCTCGCTCGAGGAGTGCAAAGGGCAGCTGCGCAAGGCGAAGAAGCGGGAGAGCTCCGAGAGGTACGTCACGTCTGTCTGCGCCTCCCTGTCCGCGTCCCCTCCTCCCCCCCATCCTACGTCCTGTGGCCGTGGTGTGCTTGGGTTGCTTTCTCACATGCGTTTCGTCGTTTTACCGCGTCGTCGATCTCAGACCGAAAGCCAGCCGGAAACCGTCGCTGCTGGCGCTCAAGTTCCGGAGGAAGACGCTCGACACGCCGGCTCCGGCCTCCCCGCCGCCTTCGTCATCGTTCCAGCTGGAGGATGACCTTCCGAGCGTAGAACATCTTGAGAGGCAGCTTGAGGTCCTCAACAACCGAGTGAGTGGTAGTCATTTTTGAGCCTCGTTTCCAACTTGGGCACGCACTCCTCTCCACCCTCGCCCTGACCTTCACGGATGTTTGCTCTTATCTCACACTTATCGAATTGTGTAGATTGCAGCGACTCAATCGGCGTCGGAGAGGCTGGATGCGTGTTTTGAGGAGTTGCGGAAGGTGTTGGACGACGGGAGGCCGGTGTCGTGGCAGAGCTACGCGTGCGTCCTCCTACTAGATCACAGTCCCCGGACGTCATTCAGCTTAACCCTATGCACACGCACAGTAGCAGCAGCTCGAGCGAAAACCACCGCCCGCAAAACTATGCGGACGAGTACACGCGTGCGCGGAAGGCGGTCGCGGCGCGCGATCAGGCGTATCTCGACGTGAGTGTTGATATATCATATACGCGATCGCGATCGACACCTTGGAGCGACGTGGGGGCGCTCACGTCTGCGGTGTAGAGCAAGGAGACGACGAAGGCGATGGAGTATGCGCGCACGGCGATCCAGTCGGCGCATCATCATTATAGGCAGGCGATGGACCTCGTCGACGCGGTGTGCAGCCCGAAGAAGAACAGGTGGGAGGCGATCTTGGGCGACGAGCAGAGTAGGCAGGAGACGTATCGCGGTGAGTTTCCACCTCTCAAGGTCTACACCCACCCTGTACCTCGTTCCTATCCCACCCCAAGGCTTGGAGGTTGCTGACGGGAACCGATACACAGAGGCGGCCGAGTGGGCGCAGAAGGCGCAGATATGCTTCAACGAGTGCGTGCAGTCACTCACGCCGCACTGGGGGCTCCTCAAGCGCGACGAGCTGCAGGATTGCGAAGACCTCAAACAGACGGGGCTGTTGCAGGCCGTGCAGCTGTACAAGCTGATGTATGGAGGGAAGGTTCTACAGATGGGCATCACACGTGCGTGTCCACTTTTTTTTTCATCCATTCCCTCCCTCTTCTCTCCTACCGCCGCCATCTCTATACACTTCCGTTGTGGTCGTGTGCCTTGCCAGGGCTTCTGTGGTGACATTGACAGATTGACTAACGTATTTTCCCGTCTTCCTCCCATATCGCCGCCACCCCGACCCCCCGGACCGCTCACAGAGCAAGTACAAGTGATGATCCAGAAGCAGGAAGCGATCTTTGCGCGGCTGACCAACTTTGCGGTCTGGGTGCAGAACTGCACGCAGGAGTGCACGGTGGTCGAGCTCGAGGCGCGCGAGAAGCGCGACGCGGCCCGCAGGCATATCGTCCAGCTCTGGGTCAGGGCCGACGAGGAGACCGAGAGCTACAGCCTTGTCGCGCCCGGCGTGGGCGTGCACACCGGGCGGGGTTATTAATATTGATGGCTGCGACCGGTCGCTCGCCTCTGTCCTTTTCGTTCGTTGTGGGTTCGCGAGCCACGTTCCGAATATGCTTCTTATTCGCGCGTAATTTATTGCCTCTGCTCTTCTTATGTATACTTGACTTTTGATACCGCTTTCGTCGGTTACCATTGGCCCTCATTACTTAGACTATTTCGCCTCATATTATCGGCATGCTGCTCCGTATATCCATCTGGCCCTGCTCACTGTACTTCGTATCGCACCTTTTCCCCGGGATGTATGATTCGGATTCATCTACTTCAGATCTATTGGGACTTGGGTAATCTCATCTTACGTATACCTCCCTCCGCCCCTCTCCGTGCGCACGGGCTTGCAAACCCGTGCGTTGTATTGCACCTGGAGCCGGCAGTGGGCGAATGTACTTCCGTGGCCACTTATGACGTACCGCGTTGTCAGTACGATCGTGATCTGTCCCCGGACTTGTCAAATCAGTAAATCGCACGTTTAACCATCCGAGCTCCTCAAGCAAGCACATGTACGCATGAACGTGTGCGGGCTGCTGATTGATTCACTTGGGGACGCACATACTACGATCGTCCAAGTGCTGCTTTCTTGCCCAAATGCACACACGAGTGTTCTGGTCTCAAATCTACACCAGACACCAACCATTGCCAGAGCACGAATGGTACGGTCCTTCGATGGGCTACTAGGGAGATCATTTGGGCTTTACGGCGGCTACTAGTATTGGGACGCTGAGGAGCATTTGGAAGTCGTAGCGAGAGATACGTGACTCATGAACTCGGTGTGCAACACGGAACGCAGGGAGGCTGGATCGCGAACCGTCCTTCCGGCGTGGATTCGCCTCCTAGTCCGTCTAATAGTAATACGAGGCTCGGCGCCGTACTTCCCAGAGTCGTCCGCCAACCACAGCCCTTCGTCCAGCCACCAGTGGCCGACGCACCGCACGCACCATGCCGTCTGCACCATCCAGACATCGGTCTCGTCCGCCCGCGCGACCGCCGCCGGATGGCATATGGTGGGCAGCTCAGGCGGGAACGGCCACGCGAGCACGAGCAGCGCGCGCACGCCCGCGACCTTTCGCACCAAAGCCCCAGAGTCCACTGTGCCCCCGGAGGACAGCGTATGGGCGAGAAGGGAGATCTGGCGAAATCGACGGACGACAATGTCCCTGCAGAAGCCACGTGTACCAGGCCGCCAGCAAAGTTTGACACGAACGGGAAAGATATATGAAAACCTAGCTCGTGGACCACCGACTATGCGACCCAGGCGTCGAGGACAGGTCACATAGGTAGAGCGAGACGGCGAATGTCCTCGCACACTTGCGCGATTATGTCCCCGGGAAGAGCGGGACTCGGAGAGCATGGACCACGCTATGCCGTCCACCAAGTCAGCAATGCCATCCGATGAAATAAGGTCATCTAGACTCGCATGCGATTTATCCGAATGGGCTGAGGGCGTTCGGTTGTCGATGAGTGGCGTACTTTGCTTTGACGAGGCTGAGTAGGCTGGGAGTAGACTGGGACACTGTGTCTCCCCAACTTTAGTGTTTAGTATCGGCCCCAGGCAACACCGTACACCAAAGAGTTTTACTCTTGATAGAAAGCTCACAGATGCCAAGCAAGGATCCACAGAGCTATATGCAGACGGGAGAGCGGTTCGGGCATCGGGGTGCGTGTGGCATCATTAACGCCCACGTCACTACGGGCGTCTCTATTGCCATTTTCAGATTGTCGAATGTGCCATGTGGTGGGCGCCAATCCTTCTTTCACACTTCCCTTTGCCTGAGTTCCGAGTCTACGCCCTAAGGATCCTGCTCGCGGCGGTACGCATAAGCCTCACTGCCTTATAGAATATTTCCTCAATGAGGGCTTCACCTACATCAGCGGAATCGAGCGTAAGCAGAGGTCCCGAAGTCATTCTACCCATCCCAATGCTTCGTTGACTTGATCGTGACACAGGGCGACTTCGAACGTCGTACACCTACTCTGCCAAGCGAAGTCATAGCCCAAGTGTGCAGGGAGGTCTGCGATAGCACACCAGACCAATACGACCTGTCGTTGACCCGTGTGGCTCCCAACCAGTGGTGCGCGGAGCAGCGTTTCCGGAAAGGCCTCTCGCTCGTGTCAAGGCTCTGGTGGGGGCCTGCTACACGAGCCCTTTACGAACACGTCGTCGTCCGTCATGTCGGCCAGATTGCTGCTCTCGCTCGTACCCTGCGCGCCGACGACGCCGGATTCAACTTTGGCGCGCTAGTGCGACGGATTACGATGTACGAATGCGTCGTGGTACCGGCTTTGCCGGATTGCGACATCATCGGTGACCACGTCCAGACCATCTTCGACAGTTGCGTCGCCTTAGAAGACCTGTCCTTCAAGCGGCACCCCGATGGTACGGACGCTATTGCCGACAGCGAAGTTCATCGACCTGAAGGCCCGCGGTGCTTCAATCCCATATGGATTTTCCCGCAAATCATTGTCCCTAGCTTACTTGCACGCGGCACGACAACGCTCCGAAAACTGGACCTGGTGTCCTTTGAATGCGAATGCTCGAACCAGAACCTTGCAGTTGCCCTCTACAACCTTATTTCCGCATCACCGCACCTCACCTCTCTCGCCGTGCAAAACCTGGAAGCGCCAGGTCCCCAACTTCCATCCTTAAACTACCTCGAGGTCTTCTCCCTGTACCTCCCGTACCCCCCTTCCTTCCCCCCCACGCGCGACATCTGGAAATGGACTGTCCCCAAGCTCCGCGCGCTCACCATCCTCGACTCCTACTTCCTGCCCCTTCCCGTCCTCGAGCACCTCGGGCGCACCCTCGTTTACCTGCACATCTACCAGACGCTCTACTGGCACGACCGCCTCCTAGTGCAGCTCTCCGTGCTCTGCCCCGCCCTCGAGCACCTCGTCCTCCACCCCACCAAGCCCCTTCCCAAATGGCGCCCCGCGGTCATCTCCGCGCTCGAGGCCCCGCTCCCGCGCCTGCGTTTCCTCGACGTCTGGATCACAGGCAGTGCGGACGCGCAACTGTGGACCGCTGAGCGCGCCGCGGCCGTCCGCGAGCGCGCCCGCACGAGCTTCGCGCCTGCGCTCGAGGGCGTGCGCGCACTGCTTGCGTGCATGCCTGGGCTGCCGCCCGACCTGCCCAGGATGTACCACCCGTCTGCCGTTTCTACGGTCGGCGAGGAAGACTGCCGCCTAGTGTGCGTGCGGGACATCTGGGTGGTGCAGACGGCGTGGTGCGTGCGCCCGGTGGCGGATTGGTGGCTGGACGAGGATATGTGGCTGGAGGACGACTCGGGGGAGTACGTGTATGAGTCGGACTCGTCTGGGAGCGACGGTTCGGACGAGGACGAAGACGAGGACTGGGGTTCGGAGCGGTCGGACGAGGACGACTTGGACGTCGGAGACGATGTCGGTATGGACGCCAGTGGCTAGGCCGAGGTTTGAGTCTAACCTGAATCCAACATACGCGTTTACCCGAATGCCCACTAGCGCGGCCCAAGACACACTGCCAGCCAACCGTGAGTTTGCATTACGGTCATGACTCATAGGGTTGAATACTTACCAGAGAACACTTGTCGCTTATTCTGTTCACGTCTGGAACGTCGTGGTCGCTGGACCGTGGTATTCAGGGGACAAAATGATGTCATGCCAAAACGACCCGAGTCTCCTAACAGACGAAGAGCAGCTCTGATCTTTCTCCTTCCCTCCATCTTTTCTAGTCATTGACCGTTCACCTTGCAGCTACTTCCAACGTTTCTCAGCCATGAACAGTCGAGAACCCTTTCCAGAGCTATACCCACGTGAAATTTGGCGTCGACGTCTACTCATCGTCAGCCACCCAGGTCTCGACAGCATCCTACTCGCCTTGCCCGCTTTCTCTACCGGCTCCACAACAACACCTTATGGCGTCTTCTGTCCTCTTGTTCTGGACGCCTGCCGCGTTGTCACGAACCATGCCGGGACCAGTCGAGGAGACTTTCTCGCCTTAGATATACAAGGTCACAATCGCATCCCGATCGACGACACTCCTCTGATGGACGACTGTTACTACTTCCTCGGTCCTCCTGAGGTCGACGCCAATACGAACTACCCTATCGTCAGGACGTTCTCTGCATTCACGTTCCCTCCTGTTCTCCCCGACCGCTGGGCCCGCGCTGCAGCAGTACTGCAGCAGCAGCCCCGCTCTCCCCCAATCTGGTTTCCCCCGTTCCAGTCGAAAAGGCTGATGTACGACCGTGTGTGGGTGAGGGACCACACGTGCATCATCACACAGTACCCAGACTGTGCGTCGTTCCATCCGACAGTGGTAGATTCGGGATTCTAACTTCAGCCTATGTATGGGTTGCATTCACAGCTACACGGTGCACCCACATCATCCCAGCAGCGGAAGAACCCTGGTTTCTCGTGAACCGCATGGACCGTCGCCTCGGCTCCAACGGTTACAGCTCGGCTATCGACGAGCCTGCGAACGGTATCTTGTTGCGCTCAGATGTGCAACAGTGTTTCGACGACTGTGGCTTCGTCTTCTACCCAGACGGCCCGAACGGCCCCGGCAACGACGCAGAGCCGTTCGTCACGTACTTCATAAGCGACGGGTCCGTGTACTTGCCCGACCTGTTCCACCGGCGCCGAGTAGCGATCCACCCGAGCATCCCCGTCGAGTTCCTGTACGCTCGCTTCGCGTACGCCATCATCGGCCTCGGCCTCCCAGGCATGGACCTCGATTATGACTCCATCCCGGAGCCACCAAAGATCGCTACGGTGCGCGAGAATATCAGGAGGTGGGAGCTGGAGGAGGCAAAAAGGAAAAGGGCTGCCGAGGCTGAGCCGTTGTCTGACGGTGACACCGATCACGACTCGGAGCTCGAGAGCAGCGGCGACGACGAATATGCCAACTGGTGCGTGGTCCCCTTGGTCCCGCAATCATATAGGTTCCAGCTGAGCTGATGTACTGTTGGACTCGTCCGGCTTGCACGGGTGGCGATTAGTACATATGGATCTATGACGGCGACGAGCCCGAAACTCCATGGCCATCGCACAAGTCTAACGAAACCATCCACTCTCAATGTGGGGAAACCATCCAGCTTTCTCTCCAAGATTCGTCATTACCTGCGTAATGTACGGGGTGCGATATGTTCATAACAGCTGGCGGTGTAGCGATGTTTTGTACCAAATCGGTTCTAAGGTTCCCATCCTGCTGACTCGGACTTCGGACTGCGTGGGATTTCGACAAACTCGAGATGCACGCCGACTCTGTCTGCCAGTGATTCCATTTGGTGTTCGGTTTGTGATACGTACAATCGTGCACCTACATATGTACCCTAGAGGACCGGCTGTTGGCGTTTCGACGACCCATAGAATTGGATACTTACTCGAGAACCGTCTTGTCGCTCATTCCGTTCAAGCGGCGTTCGCGTCCCACCGGCCCCTGACGAGTCGATGGAGGCCCGAGGGGGACAGAGTGACGTCATCCCAACACCACCTGAGTCTTCGACTCATTAACTACTCTTCGTCCGCTCTGATCTTTCTCCTTTCCTCCTCTTTTCGAATTATTTACCATCGTTCACCTTGCAGTGACTCCGTTCTCTCCGGACATGAACAGCCGAGAGCCCTTCCCAGAACCAATTGAACGCGAAATCTCGCTTAGACCGTCTAACCCCTTAGTCATCATCAGACATCCAGCTGTCAACAGGACCCTGCTCGCCTTGCCCGCTTTCTCTACTGGCTCCACCACTGAGTCTTCTCGTTATGGCGTCCCCGGTCCTCTCGTTCTGGACGCCTGCCGCGTTCTAACAAATCACGCCGGCCGCGGTCAAGGAGACTTCCTCGCCTCAGACAGAGACGGTCACAATCCCATCCCGATCGACGACACTCCTCTGGACGTCAACGGCTACTACTTCCTCGGTCCGCCCGATGTCGAAGACAACCGGAACTACCCCGTTGTCAAGACTTTTTCTGCGTTCACGTTTCCCCCATGCTCTCCCCGACCGCTGGGCCCGAGCTGCAGCGATATTGCGGCGGCAACCTCGCTCTCCCCGAATTTGGTTTCCCCCGTTCAACTCAAAAAGTCAGATGTTCGCCCGTGTATGGGCGAGGGACAAGAGGTGCGTCATCACGCAGTACCCAGATGGTGCGTTGTTCCATCCGACAGCGAGTGCGTTCGTGATTCTAACTTCAGCCTATGAATGGGCTGCACTCATAGCGCCACGGTGCGCGCACATCGTCCCAGCAGCAGAAGACGAATGGTTTTCCGTGAACGAAATGGCCATTTACCTCGGCTCCAACGGTTACAGCTCGGCGATCGACGAGCCTGAGAACGGTATACTGTTGCGCCCAGACGTGCAACAGTGTTTCGACAAGTGTGGGTTCGTCTTCTACCCGGACTGCGCCAACAATGACGGCATCAGAACTTCTGGATTTTGCTTATCGGCTCTTAACAGCTCTTAACGGCTCTTATCAGTTCTTATCTGACAGATTAAGCGCGTAAGACGACCGAAATAAGTGGAGGCACAGCCACAAGTGTGGCGAAAATGTGCCAGATTGTGTTCTCAATAACTCGACTCTCGCTCTTCCGTTCGGCTTCGTATTTTTAACGTAGCTTGTTACTGTCTATGATCATTGTTCCTCCAAGTTTCGTGGCAATCCGAAGCGAAGGCGTGGCTCGACAGCTTCCGCTTTGGGCCTCACAAAAGGGGCAGAACCCTCTAGGGCGAAATGGGGTAAGTTGCTCTGTGGATATCTTCTCCTCTAGGCATCGTGGCAACTCAAAACTCTGGGGACATTCTCTCATATCTGTACGGAGCTACCATGCAACATTTCAAGCGAAATGGACAAGATATGGGTGCGTCGCGGCCTCCGCTTTTTCGTTAAGATGGCCAGATTCCTGTATCTGCACTAACTTGTGCTGTCAATATCTTAAGCTACAATCGGGCGTCCACCACGAAACTTGGTACGTCGTTTCATACACTATCGATATATATTTGTGCCAAATATTAGCGCAAGCCGTTGAGAAACGAGTGCACAGCAGCTTGCGCTTGAACCCTCAAAAAGCGGTGCACTAGGTAAGAGCGCTAAGCACCGCAAGCAAAATCCGGAAGTTCTGATGACGATGACACAGAACCGTTTGTCACATACTTCATAAACGATGGGTTCTTGTACTTGCCTGACCTGTTCCACCAGTGCCGGGTGGCGATCCACCTGAGCATCCTCGTCGAGTTTCTGTACGCTTGCTTCGCATATACCATCATTGGCCTTCCACGCATGAATGACCCTTACTTTGCACCAGTTTTAACCAGAAAGGCTCAGCCTTTCCCAGTAGTTGATACAGAAAATGGCTGAGCCTGCCCAGTAGTTACTGTAGATTAATCCTTTTGCGATCATCTTAATCCGTTCTGCCTGAGCAGCTTAAGCTGGCGTCTTGTCATTAGCATTACATAAGCTACCATTCTATCCCTCTCTTACTAGTTGCTTACATGTGATAGTGCAAACACATTACAATCATATTTACTAGTTCTATATGAGTTGATTACAAATCAAGCCACAGGCTGACCCCAGCTAATCCTCTCGAGAGCGGTTGATCCTCCGGCTTAAGTCGGTGAACTGGCTTAGTGGAGTTAATCCGGTTTAAGTGGCTCAGTGGAGTTAATCCGGTTTAAGTGGCTCAGTGGAGTCGATCCAGCTTAAGCGGCTTAGCAAAGTTAATCCGGCTTAAGCAGCTTAGCAAAGTTAATCCGGCTTAAGTCCTAAGCCCTACAGCGATCCGGCTTAAGGCTTAAGCCACAAGATGGGTAAGCCGGACAAAGAGGATACGCATAAATTCACAGTAACAACAGCACATAAGCGAAATAGTTACTGCTCCATAGGCCTCATAGCGTAGTTTATTATATGGGAATAGATGCCCTAGGACCCACCAATGCATTTCTAGCCACATTTGCATTATGATGCCATTGTAAAGCGGACTCAAATCGCGACATACCTAATGATCAGAGCCATCCACACCTCTTGTCATGTGGGAGGAGATGGTCAGTGGGTTGGGGCACTTCGTCATAGCTTGGGAGATGCGAAGTCACCACATCAATAAGTTGCACCAAGCGGTGCTTACTTGATTAGCCAGATCAGACGAGGCTTAAGTTAGGCTTAAGTTATGGCTTAAGAGGATAATCCTGAGATAACTCCCCATAAATATCGAATCTATGCGAGATGAACGGTAGATACTAGTATTAAGTAATGCAGATTCCAGAAAGAGCAAGGGGCCATGGTGTAGTGGGTTGTGTGTACTGTCATTTATTGTTACTGTAAGGCCCTAGGTTTAATCCCTGCTTGTCCTATTTTTTTTTTCCGCTTACCCGTCTTGTGGCTTAAGCCTTAAGCTGAATCACTGTAGGGCTTAGGACTTAAGCTGACTTAAGCTGGATTAACTTTGCTAAGCCACTTAAGCTGGATCGACTCTGCTGAGCCACTTAAACTGGATTAACTCCGCTAAGCCAGTTCACCGACTTAAGCTGGAGGATCAACCGCTCTCGAGAGGATTAGCTGGGGTTGGCCTGTGGCTTGATTTGTAATCAACTCATATAGAACTAGTAAATATGATTGTAATGCATTCGCACTATCATGTGTAAGTGACTAGTAAGAGAGGGATAGAATGGTAGCTTATGTAATGCTAATGATGAGACACCGGCTTAAGCCGCTCAGGCAGAACGGATTAAGATGATCACAAAAGGATTAATCTACAGTAACTACTGGGTGGGCTCAGCTGTTTTCTGTGTTAACTACTGTAACAGCTTAACCCCTCTAGTTGAAGTCCCTGTACTTTGATTCCATTCCGGAGCCACCACTGATCGCAGTGGGGCAGGAGAACCAAAGGCGGAAGAAGCTAGAGGAGGCAAAAAAGAAAGAAAAGGGCTACCAAGACGTCCAATGGTGACATGGCTCACGAAGGCAGCGGCAATGACGAACATGCCAATTCCAGTATAGGGCAATTATCCAGCTTTTTCTCCAAAATTCGCCATTTCTTGTGTAATGGATGGGGCGCGATATGTCTATAATAGCCAATGTAGCTATGTTTTGTATCAATTCAATGTTCTAGGGTTCCTGTCCTGCTGACTTCGAGTGAAACTGCGTGAGTGTTTGACAAACTCAAAATGCACGCTGACTCTGGCTGAGTCTGTTTGGTATTCGGTTTGTAACATGTATAATCGTGTTAGCCATTGGCATTTCGGTCTATAGAATTGGATATACTTACTCAAAAACACTAGTACTTGTTGCTTATTCTGTTCAGTGTTCGTGCCTGGGATGGGATGTGTGCACCACTGGCCCATGATGGGCCGATGAAGGCGAGGGGGACAGAGTGATGTCATCCCAACCATGACACAACCTGAGTCTTCGACTCCATCAGGAAAAACCTCCTGAGGCTATTACAAGTTATTGCTTGGAAGAAGTGCAAAATTGCAGCTAGTTACTGGTTATTCACAGTAATTCAAGTAATCATGTAACGGTAGTAAACTATCACTACTTGCACGGGTTCATTTGGAAAGTAGCAGGAATAACCAGTGATTACATGGAATCACTCTGTAATGTAGTAGCAATAAAACACCAAAGACAGGGTGCAAGCACATACTATCAGGCTCTCACTCAAGGCATCAAACATCCAATTACAGTTACGGGAGAAAGGTATGCATTGCAATGTGGTATAATACATGCAACACTAACAGATACAACCCAATCTACCAGTATAACAAGTAACACAACATGCATACACATACAAAATACAATAGAAGATGCGCAAAACTGCTTAGAAGAGTGGGATGATCAGAAACATGGCACAGGAATGTGAGAGATAATAGGAAAGACATACATAAAAAGCCCAAACACATTGGCAATGAGCGAGAACATGCCAACACATGAATCAGAAGCAACTAGATACATGAGCGAAGCTTGAGAAAGCCTTGTCAGTCAGCCTTATCACGACCAAGAGAGGGCATACATACCTTCTGTGAGATGCTCAAGAGACAGACATGATCACAGAGGTAAGGTGACCGAGGACGAGGTGCAAGGGGATATTGAGCATGGGTAATCTGCAATGATGATATTCACTTCATCGAGGAGTGTGATGCAGTGGCTGATAGAGGCCATGTTGATGAGGGCTGTCTTCACAAGGTTCTGCCTGCACTGCGGTAGATTAGTCACAAGAGTGGAGATAAGAAAAAGACAGATGTACCAAGGGTCGCTGACCCACAAGCACTCAGAATGCGAATTCGATGACATCCACAAACTCAGGGATGCATGCGAGGATGTTTGCATGATCAGAATCAATGGGCCAAACCGAGAGTATCGATGATGAGGAAGCCAGGGATGTTGAGCATATCCGCCTTGATCTCAGTCTGCTCGGGAGTGGGGATGGGGAAGAGTCTAGAGGTGCGGAAACTTCGACGATTTGATCAGAAGCCATGGATGGGGTATGATGGTGGGTGCTAGCAATGGAGACAGCGTGCTTCAGAAACTTGGATGAGAGAATGGATGTGTGTTGACGCACCTTTGCAAGTTGGAAAACCTTGAGGAAGGTTACCGCTGACAGTGCAAGCATGCGTCTTCCGGGCATGCTCACATCCTGAAACGAGGCATCAGGATAGCCGGAGGATACTGGTAGGGGGAAGGTTCAGGGCGTTCTACAATAGGGGAGATGGGTCCTTGCCCAGCAACAGAGGAGGGAGAGAGGATAGCAGTCAGGACAATGAAGAGAGGGTTGCCCTGATGAGGTGGCGGCTCAAGGATGAGTGCTCATTTGGCGCCGGACACTCACCCGCAAAGGAGGCACTGGGTGCCAAACAACGTTGGCGTCAAACCGACTTGTTGGCTGCCAGCAGCTGTCTCGACTCGTCTCCTTGTGATGACCTGTCTCCGGCTCTCTTCTCGCTCACGTCTACCCCTCGAGCTCAACAGCTCAAGTTTCAAAGGCCTGTGGCCAGCCGTGCCCACCTCTTCCTGTTACCATGGCTGTTCCTGCTCCATTCTTTTCACCGCTGCCCAACAAGCCCAATGGCCACTGCCGCTCATATGGCCAACCGTGCTTGTTGACATAGGAGACATGATAGGCATGAAAAAGATGGACACGGGGTTAGTTGGAGGATGGGGGCTCTTTGTAAGTCATGTTATACTTGATCTATTCTCAGTGCACAAGAGAGGGACGAGATCCCTGCGCTTCATCTTCCGTCATCCTGCTGCCAGTGTGCGCCCGCTATTCTTTGCAGGCACAGCGGTTTCCGAGCCAGTCACTGCGTTTGCCTGGTATATTGTCCAGGGTGGGTTACACGGAGCAAGGTAAGCTGTCCCATGTAAACTGACCTGTTGCCGCCTTAATCCGACCTAAGCAACCCTGGAAAGGCCTTCATTCCTGCGTAGTATGAGAGGTGTTTAGGTGCGGTGAGACAGGGCATGGTTCAGGTGGGGTTACATTGTGTAAATGTGTTTAATCCAGGCCGGGCGTGATGCGGAGAGCCCATCTAATCCAACCTTGGATACGCACGTGATGGCCGCAGTGGGTTCACATGGGACGTTCCATGCAAACTGAGCAGGTTTACCAGGTCTTTTCCATCCAATCCAGCCTAATCCAACCCATCTTGCACCATCTTGCCCTGCCCCCGGCTCTGGACACCACTCGTCCCTACATATTTCACTGCTCTATGCACCAACCCACAACTTGAACTCAAACTTGAATGTCCACCATAGCAAATACTTTGTGCACCACTCTCCGAGGTTGTATATCCCAGACTCCTCATTATTTCGTCGCCTGTCTCCACTCAGCTCTCACACTCTCACAACCTTGGAGATCAGCTCACATGGTGCATGTTGTTTGCTTTTTGTTTGCTTTCTTGCAGAGGTCACCATCAGTTTCCTCTTTCTCAGCATAGATGGACAAGGGTTGGTTGAGGATGGAAGTGGGGACTATACAGGGGAGGTGGTGAGACGACGGGTCCCTCTCCGTATCCATCTCGGCACATCACATACTAGGTATGTCTCTCAAGCTATCTCCATTTACGCTGATGGCAGTTCTACTGTATCCTCTTCACGTCGCTCGCATGCAGGGGCAAGGTCAATTGTTCGGAGCAACCCTTTGGAGATAGCAGGTGCATTGCAGTCATCCTCCCACTTAATTCTATTGACATCTGAGAGGCTTACAGGATGGCTGCAGTTTTGTAAGCATAGTGGTGGGCTAGGCTGGGAGTTGGGTAGGAGCTGCGGTGTCGCGGGTTGCATACGGGCGGAATGGTACCTGTAGCGAGATATATTGTATCTTTCTGCAAACATATCAGAAGAATAAAATTTTGTTTCAGCACAAAAATAATCAATTGGAATATCGGACGCGATTTGCGATTTATCGGATAGCATCCAGACGGCCCACAGTTGGCATTGTCTCTAAACCAGCATTGCCCGATCCTGGATTTGACAGGCTTGTGCAACAAAACCAACCCCATCCATGTCCATCTAATCCAGCCTTGGTTTAGATACCGACTACGTGACACCATCCAGCGTAATCCAGCCTAGGTTTAGGCAAGGTAAACATGCCCTGGATTCATCCGGACTGTATGGTGTTGCCGCATCTAAACCAGCCTGGTTTCGAACCCTTGCAAATGCAGTGAGTGTCGTCCTTGCCTTGCCCTCTTCCACTCAATCCCAAACCTTCTCGGTCGTTCGACTCGCCCTCACTCACTTTGCATCCACTCTACCCTTTTCCCTCATAGGCGTCAATGAATGCCATTTGGCTTGCATCCTGCTCCCCCATCGATACGGGTAAGCAAGCATCGTGCCAAATTCCTCCCACGGCATTGGAGACATGTTCACGTTTGGACATCCAGGTGACCCGCGCACCTAGTCTGGATCCCTACAGACACCTCCCCCCCCCCTTCAACACCCCGGACTTCTCCGGGTCACATGCTGATTTCCCGCACTGTATACACGTCAATAGATACAAACAATGCACTCGTGTCCGTCAGCAAACCAGTCAAGCGCCTAAGTTCTTCCAGCGCGGCAACATGCCCTTGCTCGACCCGGGCTGACCCTTCTCGTCGACTGTCCGGAAGACCTGGTACAGGAACTCCCCGATCGACCAGCGATATGACTGAAGTAGATCGAACACGGCGTTCAGCTTGTCGTCGAGCGAAAGGAATTTCTTCGGCTCCAGTTTGCCATCGGCAGGGTTGCTATAATCCAGTGTAGCTTGATTGCAAGGGTGTGTGTCGGATACAGTGAAGGGAGGCATGGGGGGACTCGGGATCTTCGATGTCATCGGTTGGTAT
>BACB01004993.1:0-28164 GCA_000338015.2 Ganoderma multipileum BCRC 37180 | reverse complement strand
GGACGCACCGTGCACTCTCCGGGGCCGCGCTGCGTCTGGCTCTGCGCCTCGCGCAGGGACGAGATGATGGGCAGGATGTGCTGATCGGACGGCCGTGTGCGTTTTCTGAGCGATTTTCGCGCGTTCAATCTGTCAACAGCGCACCCACCAGCGCGTAGTCAGTTCACATGTTCAACCCGCCGCCGTGATTTCGAGATAGGCTGGGAAGCCGGACGGATGGACGGATGGATGGACGGACTCACGTCGCCAATGTGGATGTAGCGTATACTGAACACCCAAAACGGGGGTGGGGCGGGGGCGTGGGCGGGAGCGGAATCATCATTGACGTTAGCATCGATCGCCCCAAAACAGAAAGAACAGAAGGGGTTGGGGGCGCGAGGACGGGGACTGACGTTTGGAGATCGAGAAATGGAGGGCGAGGAACACTAGGTTCCGGGGCATCGTAAGCCACTACACGTTTGCGTCCGACATTGTCGTCAGCGTGGCGGTCCGACGTCAAGAGAGGCGGACGTCTCATGACGACTTACACAAATCAGAGACACAGCGGTCGTAATACTGGCAGATTGACGTTGACAGCCGATCAGACGGGCGGGGTCAGATAAAGTACTTGGTCGAGCGGAACGTACCTAGTAAGTAGCCCTGTTTCGAATGTGTACAGCGTGATGACGTCGATTAGTTTATCGGTTCTGTAGATCAACGTTATGAGTGAACGATGGCAGGAAGGACGGGTCACGTACGCTGTAGAGTAACCGGTGCGAGAGCGTTGCAGGAGGACAATTAGTGTGATGGTGATAACCACGTCCACGCCTGTGGATAGTGAAAGACCAGTCGTGAAAACCCACTGTCAATAAGGATGATTAGACGGAGGGTTCAAGATGTATGCATGTGTACGCACGCCGACTCGGTCGACAAATGCGCTATAGCTGCGCAAAGTGATCCTGTCAAAACCGTCAGTCGAAGAGTTGTGGACGACGCTGGAGGAAAGTCGTACATTTCCGACGTCGATACTAAGCAGTTGAAACGAGTTCAGCGTTGCACGTGGACGCACGGTCTCACCCTACAACTCACCGAGCGCCGCCGCTGGAACACGAATACTGGTGAGCGGGAACCATCAAGTCGCGCGAGAGGATCAGACTCACTTAATCGGCCGAAAGCAAGTAAGACCTTGATAGGTTTCGCATGTAAACCCAAATCCAACGGTTACGAGGGAGAAACTCACGATCGGAGCGGTATGCAACCATGAACACTCGCTTACTACGCATATATCGATCATCAGGGCCGGATACCTTGGGCGGAGGGCTGTTTCACTCACGCATGTAGATCCGATGAGCAAAGAAACTGCTCGAGATGAGAACGGGCGATGAAGGGCAATGAACAGGGCACATACCAATGGGTTATCAACGTGACAATAGCCTGAAGAAGGGGTCGGTCGAGCAGGAACGCATATGTGACATAGAACTCACAGTGAGAGCTACGGTAAGCTTTATGCGTAGCAAGGTTAGACTCAGGCACGAACAACGGGAAGAGAACGCACAGCAATAGTCCTAGTAGGGAAGAAAGCGCGCATCGGCAACTGGGCGAAAGGGGGAGGGCTGAGTGGACGCACCATGGGATGTAGTCGTGAATTTCGGAGTCTCCGTAGTGGCGGATTAGGTAGATCCAGCAGGACGCGATAGTCATAGAAAAGTGTAAGCAGTCCAGCATCCTGTGCGGAGTGTGAGTCCTCCCAGGTCTCCGGGGAGAAGCGACGACCAATTGACGAACCAGAGCGTGAAAGCCTACGCGCATACAGTCAGGTCCGGTTGGCGCACTCGAACAAAACGGAAACTCACGATTACGTTGTTGCGCTTGTAATCATCTCCGCCGTAAATCCTGAGGTACAGGAAGGCCTGAGTGGTCACCGTCCCGGACAGCCTGGACACCGAACGGGATGAAGTTGAGATTGTGGCGGGATTCGGCAAACAGAAAGACAACGCACAGGGCGGAGACAAGGGCGCCAACAAGGATGGCCCCGATGGTGTTCTCGACATTGGCCATGGCTCATCGCGACTGCGCGGTGCGGCGCGTCGGGCGAGAGGCCAGGAAGTGAAGGAAGGGGAGGTGGTGGAGGAGAAGAAAGAAGAGGAAAACGAACGGGAGACGGGCATCGCCCTGATGAGGTCAGGAGATTGGGCTGAGTCTGAGTCTGAGGGTGCGGCTGCAGGTGCCAGATGCCAGACGGGACGAACCAAGGGACACGCTGAGAGATAGATTGGGCCTCCTTGACGTCCCTGGGAACCTCGCCACGCGCGACCTCTGTGCACCATAACAGGCAATCATATAGCCTTATGTGGGCCCCCGATGCGCAAGATCGCCGTCTCGATCTTACCCAGGGCACTCATCCAATGCCGATAAGCTCGTCGCTGGCGCCCATAAACACAACGCCCTCCCCGGAATGGGTGCGTCTTCCCAGCGCACAACTCGCCTCCCCCGCGCGTCCATCGATCATCCCATATTATAATTCAATCCTCGGTCCATGTTCCATCCCGATCCCGACGTCCACTTGCCTAATTACCCACTCCTCCATTCCGTGTGCCCACGTCATGGCACGCATGGATACCCGAAAAAGTCACCCGAATCCTGTGTCTCGACGCGTACCAAATGGCAAACGTCCCGGTGGCATTGGTGGACGCGGAGGCGTGCGCAAAACACATGCATTGACTAATCTTACGTTGCCTCCGCCCAATGTTCGTGCCCACGCTGCTGCACCCCCAGCCTCGGCCAGCCCAGGCGCGCCCGTGTACGTCACGCCCCGCGGCCGGCGTGTCCGGCAAGTAAGTACAAACGTCCTGCCCCGCAGGGCACTGGCCAGGACGGAAGACAGCGAGCTCGAGCTTGTCCGACTCCGAGGAATGGACCGTGACTGTGGACATGGACACGAGCCTATCCATACAGTAGCTCGACGCTTCTTCAATGGGTGCTCCGCGGGCAAGCGTAGGCGACCGCTTCGGTATGCTCGGCGCGTCTTCCTCGCCCTAGGCACACGAAGCGAGCGAATGCATTAATGTCAGCGAACCAACGGCGGAGGACGCGCAGGCGGCCGAAGCTGCAATTGCATTCGAGGCGCCCAGCGGCGAGCTAAGTATGGCTACCGGCTTGCCGTAAGTGTCGCAGAGGTGGCCGAATGAAACCATCTGTGCACCGCGAGGGCGGGGAAGTCAGCTCACTTGAACGTTAATGATGCGCACGAAGCACAACCTTACCGCTCAAGACTAGTCCGCATCTGGTCTGTCCGGGACGACCTCCGTGCGGCCTGCGGGTCCGAAGGGTAGTGTTCCACTACGCGCGCAGGCCTCGTGCGCACCCTCAAGCTCCAAGCCTTGGTAGACCGGTGGTGGACATGTTTTAGTCCCTGCGGCTGTCAGCAGGCGCCAAACATATGCATTAGAAGACCGCGAGGCGCAGAGAAGGGCACTTCTTCCATTTCATTCGCCTGGGAGCTCGACGTCGGCCAGCCTTCCGAAACCCAGCCACTCCGCATATCTCCGAGCCCAACCTAAGGCCGAGGAGCTTCGCTGGGAGTGCCAGTCATGCGCACGGCATGCCTGACGTGCTAAAGGGAATGCACTCCACAAGTTGAGACGCCGTGCCGGTGGAGAGTGACCCGAGTGGTTCAAACTCACCGTGGATGCGGTCAGGCTTGAACCTCGGCCCCGCAGAGCGAGCGAGAACGAGAAGGACCTTCTGGATTCCCTCGACTCCCCGATTCCCTTGACCTCACGACTTCCGTCATCGAGGAGAACTCCCTCTGCCCCCGCCCTCACGACCGTTGCGCTCGTGCTCTCCGCTCAGCAACTTCGCCGCTCTCGTAGATCGCACCGATCTCGGATGTGATCCAGGCTCACGGTGGGAGCGGCCCGGGTACTTGGCGAGTGCGGAAAAGGCTTGTGTATGCGGACGACGGGCTCGCCTAAATGCACTCATGCTCTGGAACTTGCGCCGTCAGCGCGAAATTATGGGTAAAAACGACAGATATTAAGACACGCTAATGAAGACCGAAGCGGTCATATTACTGGAGGTCCGCGTGCCGCCGTGGTCCTTGCTGGTCCTTGTCCTTCCGCGGCGCGTTCATGACGTCGTCGCTACGGAGCAGCATCCGTCCCGCCTCGATCGCGTCTGGACTTTCGCGTCGTCGCCCTGCGTCAGCCAACGTTTGCACCAGAGAGCGCGGACATACCTGCAAGTTCGTGGACTCACGTATCGGCTGTTGGCCATCATGTCTACAACCTCGGCTGGCGTCGTCAACGCCGGGCTGGCGTGGACTCGAGCGTGTATAACGCGCAATTCGCAGCGACCACACGAAGAGAGTCGAGGAAGAGGGAGGACGGCGATTGCGTTCGCCTATGAAGTCGTTATGTTCGGGACGACGCTTACGAGCGGCGCGCAAGGCTCTCCGTCGTCTCCGTCGTGCTTGGGTTAAGGGGAAGAGTAGTTGAGGAAGACACTGCGCCCACGAGACACGGCGCCAGTGAAGTTGAGAGTCGACCGGGAGGGGCGGTAGTCCGAGATTTTCGAAGGAAAGGGGCAGCGGATTTTGGAGTCGGATAGGACGGTGTCCTCGACGCGGTTGGCAATGGTCAGGCTAACGGCGCACGTTGTCAACGCGCTACTACGCGGGACGTTCCTCTTGTAGAGACCGTACTAGATGCGGTCTATGCATGTGCACGGTACTCAGAGGGCGGAAGATGGAGTTGGGGGGAACACGCACCGGTCTGTTTCATTCCCGTCCAGCCCAACGCCCATCTAATGCACGGCTGTGCCCAACCTCACTCTGTGGTAGGAGGGCCTTCCTAGCGCAATTGAGACGCTGTATGTCAGCTACTTGGAGGATACAGGGACTATGGTCTTCGCAAGACGGTCGCCGGGGTGAGAGGAAAGTGGGTGAGGCTCGCCGGTCCTCAGCTGGCGCGAAGGGGCAGACCACTTCCAGCACAAGTCGTTGCATGAGATCCAGCTCCCGCGTCGGAACTACATAGCGATGAGGGTGATGAGAGGGAAAGTCATTTCCTGACGCTCGTTGACGACGATGTACACTTGATGATAGCTGAGAGCCCGCTAGGGGCGTTAGGCGGAAGCGATGGTGGCCGGATGAATATCGCTCTAGATCATGAAAGCAGGCTCGCAGGCATGGAGTGTGATGATAAGGTTGCGGGAGGTGCTACAGTACATAGGATGAGTAGGAAAGAAGAGGATTTGAGGAAGATTAGACCGCGGTTACCAGGCCGAGTGTGTTGAAAATGGAAATAGAGACGCCCGTCGTCATCTAGGCGTCTATCCCGGTTGGGTCTCTTGTACTCCACTATCATGCAGTCTCCACGACTTCCTTGGGAGGTCATCGAGAGAGTGATCGGCCATTCTCGTGATGATACCGACTCGCTACGCAGCTTTTCCCTCACATGTAGCCAGCTCCGCCCTCGCAGTCGCTATGTTATGCTGGCAGCCGGGGCCGATCTCAAGACCCGCGATCATATCTTCGCGTTTGTCGACTTCCTTCAGCACAACCCCGACCTGAAGCCCTTCATCAGCTCTATCATTGTCCGGCCCACCGATTTCGCACCTTTCCCCCTCCTTTACATTCTCCCCGATCTTTCCGAGATCGCGTTCACCTCAAGTGGACTAAAGGACCACCAGTCACGCTTGCGGGTTCCCTCCCTTCATCCGTCCGTCCTGACCTGTTCCCAGCGATTCGGGTCTCACATACAAACTCTACGACTCTTCCAAATTTCTTTTGCGACATCTCTAGCGTTTTTCCAGTTGCTGCTGGCCTTCTCGGACGTCCTGCACCTCGTTTGCACGGATGTGGCCATTTGCGCAGAAGGCACTCAAGCACCTTCAGCCGTAGCCAAACGACGTCTATCCGAGAAACTGCGGCTCAAGTCACTAACCGTGAGTCTCCCAGGAGGATGAGCCTCCCTGTCGTCTCTGGAAACTAAACGTCGGTTGCAGATCGATCTACAACGCCAAGATGGAGCCCCCACCAACGACAATGCATATATAGTTCAGGTGCTCCTTCATCCTGATTTCAAGTCGGTACTATCTACTGTGGAGAGCCTTACGCTAATAGGCGGTATGTTTCTGATTCACGCGAGTCGCCATGGGTATATCTAATTGTGGGTGTTTGCGTGGTTTGCAGTAGTCAAATTAGAACTTTTTTCGGATTTCAGGCTGTCCGAGTGGTGTCGACTCAACTTTCTGACTTTGCACCTACCGCACAGCGATCGACTGATTGCGAAGGTTGCCGAGCTCTTGGAAAATGCCGATCGAGCGACTTTGAAGGATGTGATCCTTCAGTTCGGTCCAATATGGGCCGTTACCGACCTGATGAGAGACCTAGGCTCTAGCTTGTATGCGCGATTGGAACATATTCTGCTTGAATTTCCCCGAGTTGGCATCACATGGACCAAGGAACGACCTCTACGCGCTGACTGCAACACATTCTGGACGAAAGAGATTAGGAAGCTTTTGCCTAAATTGTCTCAGCACGGCGCCGCACTAATACTGAAGTCCGAGACAGGTGAACATCTCATTTGTCTAGCAGATTGGGATCACAAGGAATAATCTGACCATTTATCTAGTCTCCTTCGCTGGTCACGATGATTCCATATCGGCGCTCACCGTTTCTCCCGACAACAAGTGGGTCGCCAGCGCCTCTCACGACTCCACAATTGTGCTTTGGGACGCGCAGCATAGCTCGTCAATGCGCTTTCCCTGATTACCAGGCTGTCCGATCCCTCGCTTTCTCTCCCGACTCTCACTACCTCGTATGCGGCGGCCATGGCGGAAAGGCAGCGATCTGGGATCTCTGGGAAGGCGCAAATATAGTCGAGGCTCTCAAAGCGCACGATCACAGCGTCTCGAGCTGTGCGTGGTCCCCCCGACGGCACCGTGTTCGCCACCGCGTCCATTGACGGAACTGTGCGGCTATGGGACGCCAGTACGCTCCATATGCTGTGCGTACTACTGGACGACTCGCACGGCCCCCGTTACGATCACTATGTCGCGTTCTCCCGGGACGGACGCTGGCTTGCCTCTGCGTGTTCCTCCAACAGCGCCTGCCACATTTGGGCCATGCCCGGGTGCAGGTTGCACAAGGTCACCAACCGCCGCGAGTCTTCCGACACCCTCGGAGCTTTTCCAGATGCAGGTACCGTTGTCGCTTTCGATCCCCAACGCACGCGCATTGCCACCGCACCTGGGCGCTGTCGACTCGAATTCTGGGACATCCAATCCGAAACGGGAGGAAGGACGTTCGCATCCGACGATATACTAGGCAAGACAAACGCGTTCTCGTTTTCCCCGGATGGGCAGCTCGTCTTGGCGGCATTGCAGGGCGGGACGGTAAAAGCATGGGATGTCGATGCTGGCGTCGAGGTCTTGGAGTTGAAGGGACACAAAAAAGCGGTTCGAGACGCACGCTTCTCTCGGTGCGGGAGGTACGTCGCTTCCGCGTCGGAGGATTTGACGGTCCTATTGTGGAGGGTCAGCGATAGGACGTGCGTGGCAGAGTTTTCAGAACATGAAGCGTCTGTGACATTCATAGCTTTGTCTCCGGACGGAAAGACACTATCGAGTGCAGCGATGGACGGGACCGTTGTTATTCGCCATATGCATGATATCCTTCCGTGGCAATTGGGTGAATCAGGTCAGTAGAACATGGTCTCCCTCTTGTATCTGTGTTGCTTCGAATAGTCCTCGGCCGAACTGTTTGCTTTCAGACTACCTAGAGTACTTGCTGGTTTCATGGCATCTCGGAATTTCTGATTGTTAGATTGAAAGATCTCTGAGATGCGAGCTGTGGCGCTGCCATCACCATTTTGTTCAGTTGTCTGGATGCGTACTACTACACTATACTTGCTTACCCGACCGGTATCTTACCAGAAACTTGAAGCCACGTCCAGTCTCTGCACAGAGCGCGGAATATTCTACTGCCCGTTTCTGATCTTCGTCGACGCGAGAACTGATGACGATCGACTCCTTCCTTGTGCCGGAGAGTGCTCCGTTGATACTACTGAGTTCGAACATGAAGCTCGTTAACCCAACCAGGCTCTCGCCGCCTATACATCTCTGTTCACGTGAACTTCCATCAGGAGTGTAGTGTTGTCTGAGCCGTGTCAGTTTTAGTGGTTACGGCCAGCCTGCAGGCCAGTTGCGATCCCATGGCCTGAAAGGTCCGAGGGAGGGCCCATATAGTATAACTTGAATTGGCGAACGGCTTTCAACATTTTCGTTAGTTGGTTCGAGTCTGACGGTCGCCATACGTCATCCATAATAGATAGGCTACTGAAGTGTAGCCACTGCACTCCTTCTAGCGACTTTATTTTTAGCTGCGAACGCCACCGCACAGAATATTCAGCAGTGCGGAAGCATCCAACTTCAATGCGGGGTAGATGTCACGTACCGGCCAGTTACGGAGCGGTTCTTCGATGACTCCGAGAGCGGATCACGACTATCACATCAGCTCAACATTCAATGTGGTCGGCGGTCCCTAGCGGTCCCTCCGAGATCATGTATATTCGCGCGCACTATAGCTAGCCTTTCGACTTGAAGTTCGTAAAATTCTAGCAGACACCGTCGCTGTTAGGTTCAGGATCGCAAGCGCGTACCGATTTTTCTTCGCATCCGAGAATTTACAGACTGTAGCCACCCGTATATCTGACTTTGTGGGGGTTCTGCGTCAATGGCGACAGTTGAGCAGTGGTTTCGGGCCGTCGACGGCGAGGCAGGTGTTTGGACTTCCAAAGTAGCGCCCGAAGTAAGCAGCTTCAGTAAGCGCCTTGAATGGGTGCCACGGTGTACATCCTCCGGACCCGCGTGCACCCTGACCCACCTCATCGCTCGTCCCCAACCCTCACATGTAGCGCACAATACCCTCGGTACCGGTAAGTTACGCCCCTCCCCTGATATCTGAGACGGACGCAACCTTGACAGACAACTAGCAGACAGGTCTTGCTGCGAATGTTGTTTCAAGTCGCACAAACCCAATTTTCGCTCCACAGTGTCTTCAGTGGCCCCACAGCGTCCGGTGGGTCCGCCAACTTTCGGGGCCATCCCGCCCAAAGCCCCTAACCCCATTCGCCATGTAACCGTCACCGGTTTTTGGACCTGCTAACTCCTCCGTGCGCGATGGGACGTCGTCAAGAATAGAAAGGAGGTTCAAGGGAGACTGATCACCTGGCGTGCGTAGTGTAACGTGGCTTTGCGCCACCGACGGCATTGAATGGGGGGCGCGGCAGCCTCCCGCGATTGCGACCAAAGACATAGAGAGCGTTTCTGAGGCCAATATTTAGGTAGGGGCAAAAATTTAAGGTATCGCTCTCGCAATCTTATGGTACCCCGCATCCAACTGACCCACACATTCTGCTCACGTCGAAGAGGGAAGATTGCCTCGTTTTCGATAAGCAATACTGTGTTCTGTTTCTCTATTGAACAGATGTTCACAACCTACACTACAGCGCCACCGGTGACGGGGTCGAGGAGAGCAGATCTAGCCGCCGTTGTCTCGATCGCGGAACGGATCGAAAATAAAGGTAGCTAGTGCTCATTAAAGCGATCACGCACCGCGGTTTTTGGAGCTCCTGATCACGAACTTGTTGTCCTCCAGCAAAGTCACCAGCCGCCCACTTAGTTTTCTGTGGACTCCCATCGACAGTCGATCTTTACCGATAGGAGGTGCCGCCGCCCGCCGTCCGCATAACGCCCTTCCAGGTTTCCAGCCGGATCCTTCTCGCAAGGTCGAGGGAACGAAGCTCGGAAAATCGGGTTTGGATCCCAGCAGATGCAATCGAGGGTCCCTATGCGCCCTCCACATATACGGGATGCTGCCTCTTGGTCTTGGCTCGTGGCTGCTCTTGTCCCCGACCTCGACCTCCCCAGAGCCGCGTTGTTTCCGTCCCTGACTTAGCGGCGCCGCCACTCAGCCTTCCGCCCGCCATTCACTCGATTCCAGACCCCAGCTATGTTCGCCCCGATGCTCGGTGTGGTCTTGGCGACAGACCGGGATAGCGTCGCCCAGGTCTCGATGACAAACTCCATGGGCGCATGGTTGCTGGGCTGCTGTATGACGTTTCTGTAAGTCCCCCCTTTCATCATCGCAACGCTCGAATGGGAGATTGACGTACTTCGCAGCCTCAATGGATTCCTGTTCCACCAAGCCTACCAGTATTTCCGCGAGTATGCAAGCGATTCGAGGTACATGAAGATCTGGGTACGTCTATGATGACCCCCCATTCTTACTGCGTTGAGGCTAATGGGGTATCCTCGCTTGCTAGGTGTCAACCGTGCTGTACGTGTTTCCTAACGAGACCGACATCGTGCAGAGACTCACCGGACTCCAGCGTAGTGGAGACGCTCATCTCGGTTCTGATCCTTCATACCGCGTATGTCCACTCACGCTCGTCCATCGTGACAACGTCCCATCCTAACCGGAAACACAGGTACTTCTACTTGGTTCAGATGTACTGGGACCCTTCGTACTTTTTCACTGAGAAACCCGTCTGGTGAGCCGACGTTGTGCGAGTCGACGTACAAATCTAATAGTCTCCCCCAACAGGTCCCTCTGCGTGAGTGCTCGTACTTCAGAACACTGGGGTTCGTGTTGACCTTTTGGCCTTATATCTCAACCAGCTGTTGCCCATCCCAGCGGTACGCTATCCGCCCACTTCAGGTTCTCAAATGCTCATTTTACGCCCTCGGGTTACAGTCTGCAGCGGCGCTTATATCCCAGTTGTGAGTCTGTCGAGGTGATTTTTGCGTTCCGTCGTTGACCACGTGCGGTCGCCTCCTCAGGTTCTTTGTTCGGAGAGTCTGGCTGTGTAAGTAGAGGTCCTTCCCGCGGGGACTATACCCTGATTGCTAACTATCGCCGTCCAGTTGCACCCAAGTTCAGATTAATAGTCGGCATTTCTGTACGTCGACTAGGTTTCACCGCGGGTGGTGCAGAGGCTTACCACCTTCGCAGTTCTTTCTACAGTTCGGCAACTTCGGTAAGCATGCGCCGTGGAGACGTGCTCGTACAAAGCAGTACCGGCTGAACACGATTTTCGCATCTTTTTCTAGGCAGCTTCACAGGTAGGCCCGCCACTTTCGCTACACATGTCATCTCGCTGACTTCTTGACTCTTCTTGCAGCCCTTTCGGTCAATATGTACGTCGATTTGTCGTCGATCTCTTGCTCTGTTTCCACGAGTACGTCTGCAGGTTCAAAGCCACAAGCTTCACCGACGCGGCGCAGTGGTCCGTACGTACCTTTTTTGTGGCAGCTGCGCGATGGTGCTCATGCTGACCGACATACCTCCAAACTATTTCTGTCTTCTAGTGGCTTGCGACGGTTGGATGCGGGACCCAGATGATCGGGGACATGATCCTGACGGCCACGCTTATCTTTGTCCTCCACCAGAGTCGCACTGGAATGAATAAGTGCGTGTCGCCTTCCGTTGTCTGCCCTCACACCCGTTGGAGCGGCGTCGAATGGCAAGTATCGCTGACTTCTCTCGTTCTCTAGGACGGACTCGATGCTCGAAATCATGATCGCGTACGCTATCAGTACCGGTGAGTCGGTGCTCACGCTTCTACGTTATGTTCTCGCGACGGTGAGGCTAATGCCTTCTCCG
This sequence comes from Ganoderma multipileum BCRC 37180, assembly GCA_000338015.2. NCBI lineage: Eukaryota > Fungi > Basidiomycota > Agaricomycetes > Polyporales > Polyporaceae > Ganoderma > Ganoderma multipileum. The sequence continues at coordinate 16,517 of BACB01004993.1, read as the reverse complement.
CTCCTAGGTGCCTTCACCTGGTAATCACCTCTTCTCGCCCCATCTCTTGTCCACTGCATTGGGATCTCATTCATTTCCCTCACCTCGCAGCATTGTCCACCTTTTGAACGTCGTACTCGTGAGTCTCCGCGCTCTCGCGGCACTTGTACGTTCCTGGGCACAACTCACCGTGATCAAATCCACAGTCGATCACCCTCAAGAACATCTTCATCTACGGAGCCATCTTGTTGATTCTCGCCAAGCGTGCGTATGACGTTGGCCGAGCTACACCCAGACCGCTGATACAACGTGTGAACCGTATCTAGTGTACGCCAACACGTTCCTTGTAGCGTACGTCATCCACCCTTTCCTTGTCTTATTTCCCGTCGATAACCTCACCCCCGCCCCAGGCTTAACACCCGCAAGTTCCTCCTCGCCGCCAGCTACGGTAGCCCGATAGAATCCTCGGCCCAACACAAGACTTCCGGCACCGCCGGCCGCATCCGTTCTGGTGTCCCTGTACGTCGCTCTCACTCGCCTGAGTTAGTCCGAGCCCGCCCGGACTGTGGCTGACGGGTCGGCGCGCACACAGGTGTCGCACATGTCCTCGACGCCGACCGCCATCGAGCTCAAGGTCGTCACGGAGGAGAGCGTCGACTACGATCCAGAGGACGCGTACAAGAAGGGCGCCGAGAAGAAGAGCATGGTGTGAGCCGGGCCGCCGCCGCCGTCGCCAGCCTCGCGTCGGCGTCTCACGTCCCTGGGGAGTCGTTGCCCCTTCCGCTCGCGCTTCACGCCTCTGGTTCGGTCCAATGTTCCCTTCGTCTACGCTATGATCTTCAGGAAATTTAGTGCGCCTCTGGAAGATGTGTGGAGTCTTCGTTCTTCTCGGTCTCTCTGGGGCCGCTTCGCAGTTGGGCGTCGGGATGCAGTGGAATGATTTTTGTACAACTTTCTTGTATCGTTAATACTGTTGCCGCCTGTGTTTTAAATGTACACCATCCGTAACAAATGTCAATCTTTTGGTCTTTGTACATGTGCGTGCTCCGTCACGAAGCGGGTGGGACGGGGACGAGCTGGACTTCGAGGACGACTGGCCGTATTCCTTCCTTAGGTCGTTAGTATTTCCCTAGAATAATCCTTGGCCCCGCTCCTCAGTTCTCTGCCAAAAATCAGGTATGTGCCTGCGCATGGGTGATACATTGGATAGGTAATAAGAAAAGTGGTACAACTCCGGATCGAACCCTGCGACTCAATGAAGAATCGCCCGTCCGCAAGCAACTGTCCACAACCCAGCCTGGTCTTGACCATGATGCTCATGAGCCTCGGCGGCGGTCTCCTTTCTATGTCTGTGCCCTCTCTTCGCCTGAAATACACCACTCTGTGCTTCAGATATAGTCTATCGACTTCCTTGTGTCCCTTGGGGATGATGCGCGCCGCTCGCACCGACCACCAGCGACGCAACGACAATGCCCCCCCGTAACACGACATCAAGCACCTCATTGTCAAAGGCCCGTCAAGCTCGAGGGTCTTGTTTCAGTGGTATTTGAAAGGCGGGACTTGATAATCTAGAAGGGGTGCCCAAAATGGTCTGTGGGCCGCACCCGAATATGGACCCCTTGCGCAGAGCGCTACACACACGTACGTCCACTTCATTCCTCAAGTTACTATGTCCGATATCCCAGAACTAGTTCAGACTGGGCCAATGCGTCCAATCTTTTCCGTTCAAAACGGTTCTCGTTTGGTAGGCCCTGCGGCGGTATCGAACCTGACCGAGTCGATCCAGGCCCGGTTCACCATGAAACTCTGCGGTCCGTTCTTGGATGTGCCCAGTTCTGAAAGAGCAGCATCGGTGCCCCTACATTCTTGATTCCTAACGTACACTCTGCTTTCTGCCGTTGCTGCGTGGCGTTCTTGGGTGCCCCCGGCGATCCGTACAGGTCCTCATGCTTGATTTGGCGAAAGCATTGAGAGGAGGAGGAATAGTGGAATAGTGACTCGCATAATGAAGTGGTCTCGACTACTGCACCTCCGGCAAGGTAGTCTCTTGGCACAGGGCGATATGTCCAGTTTCGAATGACAAGGCGTTCCTCCGGGTCCGGTAGCTATGCCGCAAGATCCCCAGAATGATTTGTGGTACCTTAACTCGAACGTTGCTGTTGCAATGCAGTCCGGCTGCATAGGTCCGTCTCTTGGAATAAAGACTGCCTAGCGTCGGGTGGCGGCTTGGGCTTCGGATGTCGAGCCTCGCCTTTGGGCGTCCCCCTGCATTTTCGAAAAAATGTCCAAGTCCACTTACACACAGTATATCCTTTGGGGCGCCTGCGAGGGCACAGAGATGTATAAAGAGCGGCCGTTGTTCCGGCTAAGACCTTCATACTCTGTCGTTCCCGGTGGACGATTTCCTTCTGCAGCATTATATCTCCTCTATCAACCACCATCCTTTTGTGTCCTTATTACTCCTTATCTTTTATCATGCCTACTGTCGAGTCCTTCCCCGACTTCACCGGGTCCATCATCCAAGACCGCTACCAGCTGTATGAGTTACTTGGGTCCGGCAGCTTCGGAGTCGTCTACAAGGCGATAGACCTCGAGGTCATGGATGATGACGACAACATCGTTGCAGTGAAGGTCATGCACTTGGCTGGTCGAAGCGACTCCGACCTCGCCATGATCGAGCGCGAGGCCATCATGCACAGCGCCGCCTCAGACATTAAAGGTGTCGTCACGCTCATCAACGCCTTCCATGACGCCGAGTGGTGTTACCTCGTCCTCGAGTTCTACAAAGGAGGCGACTTGTTCGAACAGAACGTCAGCAAGCAGACCTACCTGGGTAACGACGAGCGTCTTCACAAGGCGTTTCTCTCCCTCGTGGATGCTGTGCAGGCGTGCCACGACGCGGGCATCGCCCACCGGGATCTCAAACCAGAGAACGTCCTGACCAATGAGGCCGGGTCCCGCTGTTACCTAGCGGACTTCGGCTTTGCCACCAACCAGCCGTTTGTGCGCGACTTCGTCGTTGGGACCAGTCTGTACATGAGTCCTGGTACGTACTACTCGTTGCCTCACGTCGCGATGTTTGCGCTAACAAATTCCTCCACAGAGTGCGTCGGTGAAATCGCCCGCCAGGCGTATGATCCGTACCTCAGCGACATCTGGTCCTTGGGCGTCGTCCTCATCACCATGATCACGGGGCTAAACCCATGGATGAAGGCGACAACCAAGGACGCCAACTTCTACCAGTTCATCATGGACCCGCACTTCCTTTCTACCGCGTACCCCAACATCTCTGAGGGCGCGCTCGCCATCATCCACAGCCTCCTCGAGCTCCACCCCGAGGGACGGATGGACCTCTGCACCCTCCGGCAGGCGATTCTCTCCCTAGACACGTTCTACCGTCTGGCGCCTGGGACCGAGTACATCGTTGCCGAGCACGAGCGCGAGGACACCTCCGTAAGCACAATGGGCACCGCGACTCCGTCGGCCCGCGCGATGGAGTCCGGGTCCGAGTCCAACTGTGTGTACGAGTACAGCAGGACGTACCTGGTAACCGGATTTGATATCCCGCGTGCCCCCTCGGACCCCTATGTCCAGATTGCCCGGGATTGCTCAGCTGGCTCTGCCACGGTCGACGACTCCGACTCGTACCATATCCCCACCCCTCCCCATCCACCTCCGTTTTATCCCCCATATTCCATAGGCTCATGCTCGAGTTCGCGTACGTCGTCTGGGGGGTCGGACTCGGAATTCATGTCAGAGGATGCTGTCCGAGCCACCGTTCAGTTTACCCTATGGTACGGCCCGAGGGTGACGGAGCCACGCAAAAATCAAAAAGAAGGTCGGGGAGCTCGCGACGCCTGGCTAGACGAGGATGCGAACGAGGTTGTCATGCAAATGACTCGCCAGCACCCGGAGGTGACGTTCGGCCCGCTGAGCTATCCCATGTACTAAACAACCGGATTTCTGTTTCTGTCTTTTTTCTTGATCCTGACTCGGACGGACACTTCGCGTGCTCCATCTCCTTGTACCAAAACCATGCAGGCGATGCGGGCACCTCTTGTATGGCACACTAGATAGAGTTCGGAACTTTAGACGTTGAACATTGCACGGACAGTCGAGGTCTTCGTTGTATCGCTACCCCTACATAGATACATTGTAACAATATCATCTCAATACAAGCGATTCGTATTCTCATAATTTAGCTGGAGACTATGTGACAAGTGGTTGAGTGCGAGCAGCAACCAGGTAAGATATATACCGTACCCAGACAGAAAACCCCGAAGGCCGAAAAAGAGACGGTAACCCTGAATAATCGGAAACCGCAGGACCGAGCGCAACAAGTCACCTTTCTGATGCTACACCGCACTCCACATCCACGCTGGACACCACTTCCGCCTCTATAATCGACGCGCTCAATCTTGGTGGTGTGAGCACGCGGACCTGCGTAATGGTCGCTCCCCCACAGAAGTTGGCCGACGACATCGTGTGTTTGTCCATCGTATTCCTGGACCATGCCGTCCCGTCTGCGACACGGTAGATGATCAGGTACGCCGCGATTTGCTGCCCGAAATCGTCAGAATTCACATCTCGCCTGAAACGTAACATAGGGAAGAACACGCACCTGCGCCGCCTGTGCGAAACTGAGCAGGATCTCGTTGATGGGCTTATTGAACCCGTACGAGATCAGGAACGCGACCGCGAACAGCGAATAGAGCGCGGCGGACTCGACGATGAGCGCGGCGAGCGACAGGTACTGCTCCGCGTGGTCTGGCGGAAGAAACGCAGCATTGGCATAGCGGAAGGCAAGGAGGCGCGCGACGATGAGCGTGGTGAGGATGACGTTTACCCCCAGGGAGAGCGAGAAGTAGGCGACGCCGAATGCGCGCGGGAGGTTGTCGTAGAGGGACTGGCCTCGCCGGGTGGACTCGATCGTCCATAGCGTAGCCATGACTGTCGGTTGCGGATCCTAGAGTCAACGACTATGGCGCGGGGGGGGGGGCGACGAGAAGGGGTTTCACGTACCAAAAGACGAGAGCAGTATGATGACGGGAATGAATATGACGAGGTAGGCGAGACGATGGTCGAGCGCTGTCCAAATGACCCAACATCTCCAGAGCTGCCAGGGAGCGCACGGTGAACGATAGGGGGCCCGCAATGAAAGATGAGCATGCTTACCACGAGGAGGTCGCACATTGATGTCATGACGCACAGGGACACGGACCAGACGACGTTGATGGCTTCATCTTGAGTGTTCATAAAGTATTGCCACGGGCCTCCGGGATAGCGTCGATTTTCGACGTACATCAACTGGACAGTTCGGGCTTGAGCTGCGCAGTAGATGGTTTCCGTGACTAACAATACGGTAATATAGCAGAGCAGGAAGGTGGTATGCCTCCCCCTCCGCCGCTGTTGCCACAGATACGCAGCACACGACGACCAAAGGACGAGCTGCACACCTGAAATGAGGGATCAGGCTGATTGCAATCCGGACGAGAGTTAGGCCAGTCAAAACCACGAACCATATCCGACGCCGGTCACGAAGTCGCCCGCCAGGAGGAACCTTTCGAGATTGACGTCGTGCTGGTCTTCGAGAGGCCCGTAGTACAACTTCGACATAGTTTCCTGCGTCTAGGGGGCAGTCGAGGCCCAAATCCGAGAAATGAGGACAACTCGCTGAGGTGCTAGCCATCTACCTTCCCAGGACCCCTGTTGCAGAGGAGGACGAACAGAGCTGATTCACTTCCGCATGATCCGCGTCGGAAGACGGATCGCCCACCTCTGCAACGGAGGTCCTAGACCGCCCGTGCTCTGCGTTCCGCGCAGAGCTTCCAAGACCTTCCTTGAGATCGCCGTTCTAGTTCCAATTGAAACAGGGGCGAGATTGCATCCCCAACCTCACCCCTTCTGCGTGCTGAAAATAATGGCGTGTCATAGTAATGTAGTCAACACAGTTACAACGGCCCTAACCCGGTGCGAGAACGTCCAGTCAGTCTACAAGTACATAAGGTATACCGCTCACAGGGTCATTATTGAAACCGTATCCCATCCGACATCTACTCGTGCATCCCATTCTTAGACTCGAAAGCGCCCTGCGTTATGGAGAACTCGGACGTAAACTGGACATCCGGCTCGAGTGTCTTGCGCGGATCCGAGGAACCCGTCCTGCGGAGTGAAAGTGTGTTCGCGGTGAACGTGCGCGATTCCATCGCTTGCTTGGACCAGGCGGTCCCGTTCGCAACGCGGTATATGATGAGGTACGTCGCGATTTGCTGCGAAGGGGAGGATCAGAGACATGAAATTCAGCGGATAGAGAAAACACCGTACCTGGGCAGCCTGTGCAAAACCGAGCCAAACTTGGTTGATGGGCTTGTTCATCGCATACGAGACCAAGAACATGATGGCAAACATGGAGTAGAGCGCCGCCGACTCGACGATGAGCGTGGCTAGGGAGAGGTACTGCTGGGCGTGTCCGGGCGGAAGGTGCGCGAGATGCGTCCGACGGTACATCAGTAGTCGCACCAGGATAAGGATTGTCAGGAGGATGTTCAAGCCAAGGGAGATGGCGTAGTATGAGGTGCCAAACGCTAGCGGCTGCTTGCTGTACAGCGAAAGGCCTGGGAAGCTAGATTGCAATGTCCAGAGTGTGCCCATGACTGCTGCATTCGTCAGTGAAAACGAATTCTGAGGATACTGTGGCGGCGTACCGAACGACGCGATGAGCATGACAGTTGGGAACGCGACGACGACATAAGCCATGCCGCGACCAGAGGCTCTCCAAATGATGTAACAACGCCAAAGCTGAAAGCAAGGGGTTCAACCAGCGACGAGGTTGAACGTTACTAGAACGTACCACAAGGAGATCGCACAAAAATGTGCCGACGAAAAGAGTAGCGAAGAAAATAACGTTGATGGCAAGGTATTGCGTGTCTAGGAAGTATTGCCAAGGCCCTCCTGGGTAGTTTCGGTTTTCCACATAGATGACCTGGACCGTGCGCGCCTGAACAATGCAGAAGACAAACTGGACTGCAAGTAGGAGGCTGAGGTAAGCGATAAGAAGGATGGTTCTCCAGCTTCTCCTTCGTTCCTTCCACAAATAGTGCACGCAAGTCATCCACAGGACAATCTGAATGCCTACAATTCTCGTTTCAAAACGCGGCCATGCCATATGGAAGGACGCGACTCACCGAAACCAGTACCGGTGACGAAATCTCCAGCGATGAAATATCTCTCGAGGTCCTTCGTCGTCTCATCCTCGTCCGGCCCGTAGTATACGCCAGGTTGGGGTGCCATAGCGGCAAGAGACGTCCACACCGAGGTCGAGTCGAGGAGTATGTTGGAGGACCCCAGGTGGACGGGCGTCGAACGGACGTTCGAGCCAGGCAGCGCTTTAAAACATGCATTGCAGCATGCATCCTGGATCGGCATGGTCCCGAAGCCGGAGCTGGACGGCCGCACTACCGCAGTCAAGGGACTGCAGCAGATTGGGGAACCTGTCAGATCTCGGCTAGCCTGAGGACCCACTGCCCTCGCTTACGGGCGCATCCGCCCTATCATCGCACTCGCTCGCACTGGACTTATCGCCTGTCTCCGCCTTGGTGATCGTCGTTTCCGATTTCGACGGTTTTGCTTCCACCAGCTTGTCAAACATGCAGCCCTCACTGCAATACGACGATCGGCATTGGCTAGGCCTAGCCATCCTATGGCGGACGCTTCCCAAACCTGTTGGTCTGAAAGGAATGTAACCGTCCCCTTTTTCGAGTAGGTTTTTCACTAACATACTCATGAGTCTAGTAGCCTCCTATCTTCTGCGTAACCTTGCCGCTATCCGCTGGTCGAGCGATCGCCATCAGATCCATGGTACTCCCAAAGCAACGGAGGAGTCGAGGACCCCCTGCTGTTTCCTGTGTCAAGAGACACCTACATACGACCGGGGGCTGTACATGTCTTCTCCGGCGTTATCATCGAAGGAGTGCGGTGCGGGCCAAGCGGTGCTCCTAGTTGTTCTGAACGGTAAGTAGTGGAGGTGTCAACCTGGCCTTCCCAACGTAGACATGTTTACGCCTAGGCCTATGCAAAGGACGCCGACCAAATTATCAGGCACTTTCACTTCGCGACGATCGATAGACCCGCAGGCCAGATTCCCCATTGGAAGCATTGTTGCGGGTGCTATCTCTTCAAGAGTACGACGCAGGCGGCGAAATATCGCATCTCAGGCTATCTCATTGTCTCATTAGATCTCTGACCAGTATCGTTCGAGGCCAAAGCGTTCACCATACGCACATTCCTCCATTAGCGATGCTCTGAGTTGGTCGAAGCGGGTCTTGTAATTTGCCTTCAGAAGTCGATCCTGCTTCCCTAACTCGACCCTTCCATGTCCGCATGGATGGTGGTACTGCAATCTGAGACAATTGATCACCTGGCCTCGGAGTAATCACCGGTTTGTGAAGGATTTGCCTCGTAGGGAGTACTCACAGAAATGATTCCCGACAATGGGAGAACATGTTGACCGCGTTGACCTGTTTGAGACAATACAAGAGTGTAGATTATCTACTTTCGCTAGGGTACACTGTACTACGTACGTATATATGAGCATGCACGGAAGCTTATTGAATGCAGCAATACTAGGTGATGCATATGAGCCTAGACGGACGGAGACCTCGGTTTATTAAATATTAGCGGATGCAACGACGCATGAATGCATGGGAGATACGAAGACGAAGCAGAGTCTTGGTGGAATAAAGCGACGAAGACTCGAAGTCCGAGGCCTTTGGGAGAGAATGAGGCTCGCCGGAGATCATGAAAACTCCCCCGACTCTATTATGCTGATGGAAGCTTGCAGCCCATGATGCGAACTAAGGGGAGAAAGCGCGCATGGTAAGCGGCCTGTGATGAAGTACAACAAGAAAACATGATGATTAAAGCACGCACCAGAACCGTCCCAAAAGCCGACACCATACACCATCTCACGAGGGTGGAACGCAAGGCTGCTCGTCCTCGGCGTGAACGGAGTCATCGTGTCCCGTATGACAGGTACTGAAAGATTGATGTTGAGCGAACCAAGGCCTCTCCTCGATTCCAGGGACTGTACATCGGTGCGCTGCGAACGTGTGTTGAAGGTAGTAAGAGACGACGTCCTGCATCACCAACACGTCAGCGATAGTGAGTAACCATGAGAGACGCCTTTACGTACGCCGCGAAGACCTCGGTCTGCTCATGCACGTCGAACGCCGACAGGCCGTGCGGAAACATATCCCATGTTTGCAAAGGAGTATCCCCACCACGAATATCCCATAGCTTGACCTCGCCATCCAAGCTGTCAACAAATTAAGGTACATCAGTACCCAGTTAGGAATGTTTCACAAGGGACCGTTTTGTACCTGCCGGTGAGGAACTGTTCCGCCAGAGTCGGATGCCACTTGACATTCTGAACCCACGACGTGTGTTGATGATAAGAGCGCACGACGGCATCATCTTCCTCGTAACGCCGGTCGAATATCTTGACGACACCGTCGGCGAAACTTGCTAGGAACGTTGACGACGATCCACTGTCAGACGCGATCGCCGTGATGGGGCTCTCCGCGTTCGTGTAGAGATCCTGGGGAGTTGGTGACAGAATGAGGCAAATTGACAGACCGTTGTTCAGATACCAATCTTGGGAGGACATACCATCATTTGGCTCTCGGTGTGCGCGTCCCATACGCGGACGATGCGGGAATCTCCGCCCACTAATAATGATCCGCCCGACTGCTTCCAATCGGTGATAACACCGCTCCCGCCCTTGACTTGGAGGACCTCATTGAGGCCGCGGAACGCGCTGACCATCTGCACAGGACCATTGCACAGGCTGGGGTCATAGTTGCGGTAGAGTCGAATCATGCCGTCCGCTGAACGGAGATCCGGTAAGGCGCAAACACCACGCTCCACAGAAAAAAAGGCCTACCTGCGCCAGTAAGGATGATGCCTCCCACATCCTGGTTGATGAGGTGCAAGGAAGTGATGCTCGTGCCCCGAGGGTTACCATTGAAGAACCGGTTCAACCTTTTCCTCTTGATCCAATCCCATACACTGTCAAGACACGAATTGGGTTGCGAGCTCGCCTATGATCCCAACACGACACGTACGTTATCATGTCTGATTCATTGGCGATGACTAGGTGGGGATCGAATGCGTGGAATGCCAGCGACATGGGCAAACCATTGATTTGGATCGTGTTGACTGGCCGATCCCATCGACATCGTGCTGTGCGATTTCAGGAACCGGTGAGCCGGACCGAAGCATCACTTTGCAGCTTCCAACCACTTACGTGCTTCCCGCGACTGCTTCTCCGTGTCCTCGATGACCTGTTCGTTCCGTTGTTGGCGCCAAACTTGATAGTTGTATTGCACACTACCGGGTTCGTCGACCTCAGGTTGCTAGATCCTACTTTATCAGCGGGCGCGACATATGACACGCGGCAAGTTGGCAATTACGCACCCTCATCTGGGGCTCCTTGAAGTACTCACAGCACCAGTCGTAGAATCGGCTCTTGAGTGGAAGAACATCACGTAGTCCGACGCCGGTTCCCAAACCGATCGGGATGTTCGAGTCCATGGAGAACGTACTCTCTGACGGACTCACACCACCACTGAACGCGTCCCTGTGATGCCCATGACCGTGGTGGTGCGAGTGCTTAGCCACCCGACGTCGCGCACGCAGCCGCTCTAAGTCCTCCTCCATCAAGGCCGCCATGACGTCGTAGTGCATGTAGGTGGGTTGTGGGGATGGCGCCGCCGAACGTGATTGTACGAGAGTGCTGCTACCGGTGGGGCTACCCGGGCGAGAATATGGCGACGCGTATTGCGCAAAATTGAGGTTGGGTGACGGGGGTCGTGACACGCCCTGGACGATCTCGATGCGCTCTTGCACGTTGAGCTGTGGCTGCGGGGAGGAGCGACCGTCCTCCACGGAAGGGAACGCGATGTTGCCGGCGAGGTTCTTGAGCGCGTTCGCGAAAGATGACGTCCGGCGCAACGTGCTTGTCACGCCGTTCGAGATGGTGCTGGTCATAGTATCGCTCCGCGTGAGAGGAGGGCGGCCAGAGGGTGGCGGTAGTGACGGATTGGGTGGTGACTTGTCGGAAGGGATTCGCTGCCGTGAACTGTTGATGGCAGCCCTGCCCTCAGACGCCGCAGGCGGCTCGTTCAGAGTCGTGCCACCGAGTTTGGTGAACAGTGATTCCAGCAGCAGCGCCGTGATGTAGTCCACGATCGTCTGCGCATTCGTGGCCACTTCCTGGTAAGGGTCAACGGACAACTCAAGAAGGATGGAGAAGATGGTGAAGAACGAGGATAGCAAAACACGGTTCTCCGCGCGGAAATCTTCGTCCTCGAGTGACTCGAGCCATTCTGCGACCGCTTGCCCAGCAACGTCCTCGTCATGATGGTGGCTGTCCTCCCCACCCTTCCACTTCCGGTCCTCCTCCCAGTAGATCCACGCGCAAACGATAAAGTAGCCGCGCCACTCCTTCACGAGGCAGCTGATGAGCACGAGCAACTCCTTGCGGACCATCGGGCTCGCATCCTCCTTGATAGCTAGTGCCGCTCCTGTGACGACCGCGACCTCCATCCTGAAGTGTATCCGCTCGTCCAGCTGGGACATCGTCCCGCTCCCGCCACCGCCGAGCTTATTGAGGTCCACCGAGCCCGACGCACCAAGGAACGTGCTGAGCGCGTACAGCGCCGCCGCACGCACCTCCGGGGAGTCGTCCGAGAGGAGCGCGATGAGCTTGTCCTGCATCCCGCGATCGACGCCCCACACCTTCGTCTCGTCGTTCGCGTCCCAAATCTGAGCGATGCACAGCGCGGACCACTGTCGAAGCAAGAAGTCGCCTTCCTCGAGATGCTCGAAGCACGCGTCGAAGACGTGTTCGCGCCAGCAGGCGTTCTGCCCGTTCGGGTAGTCGCGCGCGATCGTCGAGAGGATGAACGCGCACATCGCCTTGTGCTCCGAGCCGTTCGGGAACAGTCCCTGCCGCGGGTCCTCTTGTACGCTGAGGGCCGACGCGAAGTACTTGTAGCCCTGGTTGTTGTACAGGTCGACCTGGCAGCTGGGGTCGACGGCGGAGATGCGCGCCCAGATGAAGATGAGAACAGGTTTGAGGTCTTGGCCGGCGGCTTGGAGGAGGCGCGCAATGTAGGGGAAGATGCCGATGGTGAGCGCAAGATGGACGGCCCATGGACCAAGGTCGACAAATTGGGAGAGGAGAATGAGGGCGCGAAGTCGGTGAGGCTGAGACAGGAGAACCTGGAGAACGATGGGAAGTTGGTCTGGGGGCTTCCGAGGGACGAGATGGTGGTCGCTCTGCTCCAGGGCGTTGCCGGAATAAGGCGTGACGCTGTTCGGGACGTCAAGCCCTGGCAACTGGTCGGGAGGGGTTTGGACGGGTAAAGAGAGGGGGCCAGGCTTGGTAAGCGCGGATCCACCACGGGAGATCCAAACCTCGAAGGCGGTCAGCTGGTCCGTAAAAAACCTGCTGGGAATGTATGAGTAGGGCTTCTCCCCAGGCGTGTTCGTCGAGTTGGACTGGGGGGGTTGGTCGTTCCTGGTTGCGTGACGCCGACTACGTGACCCTAGGGAAACATCCTTGGCGACTCCAGGCTCGGTGTTCTTCAGCAAGTCCGGCAACTGACGAAGACAGGCGTCCACTGCGAGATCCCAGGACGACCACAGTGGATGCGTGTTGGTTGGGGGAAGAGGCGGGTAGGTATGTGGAGTGCAGTGATAGTTCTTCATGATACGCTCGGCCAGAAGGAAATTACGAAACAAGGACGCGATCAGCAAATCAGAACGGTAAAGACGCGTGAATACCTCGCGGGGGAATGTGGTCCAGGCAATGGTATCTGTGATGGCGGTGAATATCCAGTTGAGTTCTCCGAGAGGTGTCCGTCGGTCCTTCAGGTCGCCAGGCAGCTGCATGACCTGGTCGGTCGAGATGTCGTTGGGAAGCTGGTTCGTAAGAAGAAAGTAACGCAAGGCGATGTCGATGGGGGAAGTCAAGCACGAAGTGAAGAGGTCGGCCGGGAGCTCGGGACATGACGGTAACTGTTCATCGGCTGCGCAAGCGGCTAGTTGGATGCATTCCGAGAAGGGGGCCATACCTTCCGGATATCCGCCACCATGGAGCCTCGCATCGTTGTCGCGTTGTTCCGCGAACTTGACGAAGTTACTGAGCAGGTTGCCGGCGGCCGAACAGTCCCAGATGAAGATGCACGGCGAGCGTAGCCAGTTCTGGATCTCCTGCAAGGCGATAGGGATATACTGCGTGTAGTTCCTGTTAAAACACCACAACTCCCCGCTGGGGGTGGGTTTAGGCACGCCATGACCGTTGTAATGGAAAAGAACCGCATCCTCCACCGCAGACTTGCGCAACGTGACGCAAAAACGCTTCAAGTCATCTTTGGAAGGGTCAAGGATCGGCTTGTAGGATATCTTCGGGTTGAGACCTTCGAATTGGTGCTGTAAATTCTGACCGATGACTTCCAGCGCTTTATGGGACGGCATGGTGTGCGGATCGACCCACGCTTCCAGGACTGCGCAGGGATTCGTCTTGATAATATCTGGCGGATCGACATCGATGTTGAGACAGAGTACAAGGGCAGCATGAGCGGTCTTGATCTTCCCCGGCGCGGCGCGCCACGGAATCATCTTCGGTGTGCCGGGTGGGGGAGGTGTGGGATTGCCGCAAGTAAGATGACGCTTTGCAGACCAATATGGGTGTATGGGAATGGCCTCTGGGAGGTCGGTAAGAGAGCCATTGTGACGAAGAAGATCGGGGTCGGAAGCACCGTTCATTCCTCTTGTCCCGGTACGCGAAGAGGATGGGTCTGACCGTGTGCTCGAGCGATGGTCGCGCTCAGTATCAGAGTCCTCCGAGCCTCGGCCTCTTCTTGGGGGCCAACCATTGCTGCCTGCATGAGATTTGATGCCTGAAGTTACAACACTTGGTGAGGACGGTGAACTTACCTTCGCCATTTCCGTGCATCCCTGCTCAAAATCCCGGAGGTACGACCTCACTCGAACCTCGCAGTGTCCTGCAGAGCGAGCGCACCGATGAAAATAGCGAAGAAGATGGAGGGGGTAAGGCAAGGACAAGGAGGAGAATGACCTGCGCGGCCCCAGCCCGAGAGGTCTTGGGACCAACTCTCAAGCACGGGGATTACTTCAATAACCGGAGTTTGAACTTTTCTGACTGCGGATCAAGTGCCGATCAGTTGGTGGTAACAAACCTATGTCAACGAATGTAAGCAATAAGATAAGTAAGCAGGTAAGCAGGTAAGTAAGTCAATACCTAGGTAAGTAACCGATGTATTACAGCCACCTTGGGCAATGCCGCGAAATCCGCCCTCTTTCATCCTTTCCATCCGTCCGCGACGACCAGCGCCATCAGTACACTCTCTTCTGACGATAAACACTCCTTGTTCTCGCTTTTCTGGATGTGTTGATGCCGCCTGCCAGTACCGACCCTGCTCTTGGTGCCATCGTCGAGGTTCCTGCTGGGCGGGGCATTGTCAGATTCTGCGGCGCCACTTCCTTCTCTCCCGGTAAATGGATAGGAATCGAGCTTTCAGAACCCAACGGGAAGAATGACGGAACCGTCCAGGGTGTCAAGTATTTCACCTGCAAACCCCATTATGGCGTCTTTGTGCGGCCGAGCCAGGTCAAGATCATAGCAGCGACGCCAGAACCAGCACCCCCAGTGAGTCTTCCTTGTGTCACTGCGCATATATGCTGGTTGTAATCATGTTGGTTGGTTATAACCCCTACAAGCCAGCTGTAGTACGAGCGGTTGGGCACCAGCGAACCGGGAGCTTATCTCGTACCCCTTCCGCGCGCTCTGTTGCATCCCCTCGCGCGGCCAGTCCTGCCAAACCTACCTCTTCTGTACTCGGGAATGGCAGCGCCCGCCTTTCGCCTGGCGGCCGTAACGCAGCGGCGCGACTCAACTCACCTACGAAGCGTCCCTCTCTCACTCTGCAACCCCGCCAATCCCTTACGCGCTCAGGATCCCTCCAACCCGACCTTGCAAGTCCAACAGTCCGGAGTGCTCGGATACCTGACTCCCCAGTCTTAGAAGCCGCGCCGAGAATATTTCCGAAGAGCCACACGTCCCCAGGGCAGTCTCCCCAACCGCCGCAGCCGTCATCCCTACGACGCGTTTCCTCCCCTGGACAAGATGATTCAGAACCCGAGCCTTCCGAGCCTCTACAATCCCCTGCTCCCAAAGCACCTTCACGACCCGTCACGCCCGTACGAGTGGTCGACGATACCGAACTGCAAGAGCTTCGCGCCAAGGTCCGCGTTCTGGAAGCGAAGCGCGCAGACGATGCACGGCACGTCCGCGAGCTCGAGACGCGGCTCTCCGAAGCCGAGTCTTTCGTCGCTCTCAGACCGAAGCTCCAGGCGAAGCTTACCCAGCAACAAACCGAGCTCATCGCGACGAAGCGGGAGCTGGCGGATGCCCAACAGCTTGCGCAACTCGCCGATGGCAGGATTCTGGACTCGCAGGAGCAGCTGGAGATGGCGATGTTGGACAAGGAGATGGCGGAGGAGCGGGCGGAGGTTGCAGAGGCTGATCTGGAGGAGGTGAGGGAGAAGTTGGCTGTCCTTGAGGTTGAGCTGCAGCACTTCCGAGAGGGCGGAGGTGAGTCGTTCCTCTTATGTGTAGGCTGAAGCGGCGGCCTGATATCCGGGAAGGAGAGGAGGACGGGGGTGAGAGTAACATCAAGCAATCCCTGGCGTATATTCAGTTGGAGAAGCAGAATGAACGTCTCAAAGAGGCGTTGGTCAGGTACATCAATTGCTTAGCCGAGTCTGTCGATACTCAGTTCCCGCAGGCTTCGGGATATCACACAAGAGACCGAATACGAGCAGCGTCGACGAATCGCCGAGATGGAGAAGGATGTTACCAGCTTCGATGAGATTCAAAGTATGTCTTCCTGAACCTCAAAAGTCGTCATGTGGTTAACTCCGAAGCACAGCACAATACGAGTCTACTCTTGTTAAGCTTTCCAACGCCGAAGTCCAGATCGAAGATCTCAAAGCTCAATTGGACGATGCCCTCGGTGCCGAGGATCTCCTCGTGCAGCTCACTGAACGCAACTTGATGCTCGGAGAGAAGATCGAGGAGATGCGGATCACGATTGAGGACCTGGAGGCGCTCAAGGAGCTCAACGACGAACTCGAGGAGAATCATGTGGAAACTGAGAAGGCGCTGCAGGAAGACATCGGTCAGTCTTGTCGCGGTGTCTTCGTGTCTTGCTGGTGACTTCTTTTGTACAGACGGGAAGGAGATGCAGATTCACGACCAGACTCGGAAGATTCAGAGCCTCGAGGAATCATGCCAGGATCTCGAGGGCACCATCGTCCAATTCCGAGAACTTGTGCTCTCGCTCCAGACGTACGTTATTCCTCTTTTTCTATCCGCGTGCGACGCTGATGTCGGATATTCAGCGAACTCGATACGCTTCGCACGGAGACCCAGACGGCACAGCACGAGTCTG
>BACB01004992.1:0-31455 GCA_000338015.2 Ganoderma multipileum BCRC 37180 | reverse complement strand
GTGCTCAAGGCGACGCGCGCGAACGGGCAGCCGACGACGAAGGCGTGGATGCCGCGCAAGAAGACGCCGGCTTACCAGCTCTTCGAGCGCAAGATGCAGGGCGAGCGGCTCGGCAGGCGACTGAAGGGCCTGCTCGAGCTCACGAGCCATATCGCGGAGTCGGACTGAGCGCTGCTGCTGTGTGCGTGGTTGTATTATTGCTATGTCGCTGTCGTTCTGGATATCCTAGGAATGTGTTATTGAGATACCCTTCATGTCATGATAGACACATCACATCTGCACGCATGTTTTCTCATGTTTTCCTTGGGGTGTTGGCCGTTATCTTGGTTCCCTTCATGAAAACAACATCGAGGTTACAACAAGAAGGGAAAACGGTGCTGGTAGTATACAGAACTCTTGGCAACAAACGGGGACAAGGAACTAACAATCGCAATCTCGGCAAGCGTGGATAAAGAATCGATAAACATACCAGGTCCATTTAGCTCCAATGCAAACGCGAACGGTCCAGGAGCGTCTTGTTTGTGTGGAAGCGCGATTTAGACTTCTTCCTCTTCTTCCTCGTCCGCCGCGGCGGCCGCGTGGTTAGCCGCGGTCCTCGCCCGCTTCGCGATGCCCTCCTCGGCCTCCTGGAACTCGCCATAGTCGCCTGAGATCTGGCCTACGTCGTCGTCCTCTTCGCGGCTGCGCTTCGTGCCCGCTACCGACGATGGCGCGCTCTTCTCGGGAGCGTCCTCGTATTCCTCATCTTCGTCTTCATCTTCCTCGTCCTCGTCAGCGTTCGCAGCGCCCTGTCATGTCAACACACATCAGTCCCCAAGATCCCTCTGCATCCACGAACGACGAGCGGACAAGAGAAAGAGGGTCACGTACCTCCCCGCCCAGAAGGAGGGCCGTCAGGCTACTCCCTTGCTTGCCCTGCGTGTGGGAGGAAGCACGAGCGAATCAGTACACCTTGGCCGCCAAGCCGAGAAAGTGCATGTATCCTAATGTTATAGGCTATATGCTGGATGTATGCGTACCTCTTCTCCCTCTGCGCCTTCCTCGCCCGCGTCTGCGACTTCAGCTTCCTCGCCCGAACCTTCTTCGTCATCCTGTTTAATTTCGCAAGCGGTCATCCCTTCGGCTCTCCTTACGGCATCCGAATCGCGGGCGCGGAACACGGTCGGAGGTTGGGATGGGAGGGGTGCATGCGTACCTCGATGTCTTCGTACTCGTCGCTCTCCTCTTCCTCCTCCCCCTCGTGGACGATCTCGGGCTCTTCGACTGGCTCGGCGGCGTTCTTCGACATGTCTAGCTTCGGGTTCACTGTGCGACGGTAAGCTTAATGGCGATGCTTGGAGGGGGGTGCGTGAGGAGGCCCGGGCAGGGGCGCACGGTAAGATTCGATGCGCTGTCCGCGAAGGAGCAGAGGACGCTGGGAAGGGAGGGCGTGGTGGTGGGATGGAAGAAAGTGGGCGAACGTTGGTGGGTATGATTGGCCCTGGGGGAGACTCGGAGAGGCGAGAGCGGACGTTCGCTGCTTGCATAAGACTCCCACTGAGTGTAATCTGCCCTTTCCGGACTCAGAAGGATCTCCGCCCGCCGACCTCCATTTTCCACTCCATCTCCGAGCGGCACAGTCTATATCCAAAGTTGTCTATATAACGGCAATAATGTACGGGTCTAGTACCAGAGCTACAGACAGTCCGTGGATATCCCAAAGTCCAACGTTGATCTCTGAGTGACGAGTGAATGTGTCAGCATACTCTCCACCATCTCCCCTTCTTGTCCCTATCCTCTTCTAGGACGTTATTCTCCCTAATCACCTTCAGGAACACGCTCTCCAGCCCAGCCCTCTCGACTGTGTACTCCGCGAAGCCTACTTCGGAGAGCACAGCGAACAACTGTGCAAGAGACATGCCTATCCCGATGGGCACCTCGAAGCGCGTCGCGACGTCATCGGCCATGCGCGCGCCAGGGATGCGGGACATGGCTTCTTGCGCGAGAACCACTTCCTCTCGAGTCCGACACGAAAAGTGTACTTCGTACGTCGCATAGCGACCTACGAGCGAGTCCGTCGTCCCGACCGCTGTAAACATCCTTGAGCGCCCCACCCCGAGACAGAACGGGTAACGGGCTTACCTAGCATCTTCTTCGCCAGAATTCCGACCTTGTTGGCGAGCGCCGACGCCTCCTCCATCGAGTCTGAGCAAGGCATGACGTCAGCGTAAGAAAATGTAAAACATATGGCCTCTACTGACGGGTAGTGATAACGATAGCCTTCCCGACAGCGACGTTGCGGAGCGTGCCCCACATGTCTCGCTTCATCTTCGCGTCAATGCCGGTCGAGAACTCGTCGATGAGGATCACCGAGGGGTTCCCTATGCATCCATTGTCAGTACCACACACTGATACTCGAAAGAAAAAGACGCGCCTATGAGCGCGATAGCCAGCGACAGCTTCCGCTGGTTCCCTCCAGACAACTTGCTCGCCAACCGGTCCGCATACATGTGCAGCGATGTCGCGCGCATCAGGCTCTCCACGTTGCTCTTCAGCTCTTCACCGCGGTACAGGCCCTTCAGTCGGCCGTAGATCAGCAAGTGCTCGCGGACGGTCAACTGTGAGTCGATGGCTGTGAACTGTGGGCAGACTCCAAGGGAGAGTCGCGCAGATCTTGGATGGTGGACCATCGACACGCCTTTGATGAGCACGTCTCCTTCGTCAGGGATAACGTCGCCGCCTGCATTATGATGAGTACGTGGCAGCATACGCACGGGAACAGGGGGCTTACGAATGACATTGAACGTAGTCGTTTTCCCAGCGCCGTTAGGCCCGAGAAGCGCAAAGATAGTATCTTGAGATATACCAAAGCTGACGTTGTCGACGACGCGGTTGGTGGCGCTGTCAAATGCCTTGACGACGTTCATAACCCTCAGCGCATCGTCCGAGGCCGTCACTTTCGCCGCCTCATCATCGACATCCTTCATGTCCGCCTTCTCATCCAGGGATCCCACGCCGGAGACCGGCTTCTTGCGGAATTGAGAAAACTTGCGTACGATAATAGAGCCCGAGTCGACCCAGACGAGGATGCCGAAGAGCACGAACGCATAGAGGAATAAATAGAGGATCGGGCCACCGTACCGCGAAATGTCTCCAAGAGAAGAGGCAGTGACCGGAGCCGAGCCGTCACAGAGCAGAGAGAACAAGTTAACCGAAACGAAGGAGGCCCGAAGCTATTGGTGCATGGTTAATAGCAAGCTCGTGGACGTTAAGCAATGTATGATTTACAGCACTCGCAACAGGGGCCAAAACCGACATCGTGTAGTCTGCAAACAGCATTCAGACGGACGAACGCGCATACATCCAGGCAAACACCTACGGATGATCGTGAGATCTGTCCCTGCGTCGGATGTCTTGGCATAGGTAAGCGTGAGCAAGTACGCCGCGAGGTACAGCTGCACAAAGACGGTTAAATAGGAAGCTATATGCGCGATAAATCCGTGGACGTACCACAAACATGATAACTTGGTACCCGGCCGACAACGCAAATGCAGCCAGGGGCGAAGTGACGGCCAGCGACACGCAATACGAGAAGAGCGCGCCGACGATGCCATACAGCACCAGTACCACCCACTATATGCGGTGGGTCCACATAAAGGTCAGTACTGGCCATGTCTTGTATGAAAAATAGCACGCACGAAGAAGCCAAGGCCGTGGAACTGGTTCGACACCGCGGCAAAAATAATGATGATGAGCGAGGCGATAACGATGGCGAACATGGAGTCAAAGAGTAGGTGTCCAAGCCACAGTCCCACGGGGTCAGACAAGCCGTTGGACAGTTGCATCGCCTGCACCGCAGAGCGGCGTTCCTTCGCGACGTACAGCGAGAAGAACGCCGGATAGACAGCCTATTCCGTGGTGTTAACTCGACTTTCAAGTGAAGGGCGAAAGCACAGCAAACTGCTCACCATCGCAGCACCGAAGAACGCGACCCACTTGAGCGCGACGAGCGTCCCCGCCGCGATACCAGGGAACATCTGATAGTTCGCCAAAATGACACTCGGCGTAGCAGCCGCACGGTTAGTCCCGTTCAGCGCCGTGTTGTACAGCAGGTTCGACACTAAGTTCAGCGCGACCAGCCCAGTCAGCCCAGGAGGCGACGCCTCCCACGCGAACAGCGCCTGCCCGGACTGCTGGTCGACCGAGACGCCGCCAAAGGACATGTCCCGGAAGTGCTGGTCTACCGTCCGGACGAACGTCGCGTTGTCCGGCAGGCTCAGCGTCTGCAAGAACGACGTCGCGCCGCCCAGCGTCTGGATGATACCTGGGGGCGACTCGAGTATCGGGGAGCCCTCAGCCATCGCCGCGGCCAGCAGGAGCGGGGAGGCGGGGAGGTACAGTGGCGTCTGCGGAACGGTGCGGAAGCGCGTCACACACGACTGGTTCGTTCGGTTGGAAAGGAAGAAGATCGGGATGCACGACCCCGCGACCGCGACGAGCACGGCGAGCGTAGGGGTGAGCCAGCTCCGTCGCGCGATGAGCACGCGCTTGTGGAAGATCGTCAAGGCTTGACCGAACGGCGAGCGACGGCGACCGTCCGTCAGCTGCAAAACCGTTGCGGGCGGGGTGTGCACGAGGGAGGGCGTTGCGGACGAGTCGGCCTTCTCTAGCTCCTTATCTTTATCCGCATTTTCTGGGCGGGAGCTATCGTGCATGAGTCCAAGGAAGATATCTTCGATGGATGTTCCGACAACCGAGTAATTTGCGATGCCGTGGCGTTCACGGTTGGCCTCCACAAGCTCGAGGACCCTGCGGACGGTGCTGGATTCCTTCAGCTTCAAATGATATGAGATCTCGTTCGGTGCGGGTGATGAAGTGTATGCAAGGGCAGCGATGGAGTGGATCTGTTCCAACAGTTCGCCTTCCGCTGTTCGGACCGACTTCTCTTTCTCTTCAGGGACGAAGGACACATTGACAGTGTATCCCTCTCCAAGGGTTGACTTCAGTGCAACAGGAGTACCATGAGCGACGAGCTTCCCAGGGGCTGCGAGGACTGCAATCGTGTCAGCGAGTAAGTCGGCCTCATCGAGGAACTAGCAGTGTTTAATGGTCAGCCTATATCCGGTACTCCGAGCCAATGAACTTACGTGTGTGGTGAACACAACAGTGCGATCGTTCCTTACCGCACTAAGCGTTCGCCAGAGTGCTCTACGGGAAAGTGGATCGACTCCTGATGTGCACTACAGACCGCCGTCAGCATACAACCCAGCAATTCAACCGATATCCTTACCTCATCGACCAGGATGACTGAGGTGAGCCACCAATTAACACACTCCCAACCCACAAAGAGAATCCATTCACTCACTTTTCGAACCCCCAATCAACCCAATCGCCAACTGCAGCTTCCTCTTCTGGCCCCCACTCAACGCATCCGCATTATAATGGATCTTCCTCCCCAAATCGCAGTCCCTCAGCAGCTGCTCAACATCATCATCATCCCCATACTCGCCCCCGTCCCCGTCCGAGCGCTTGACGGCCTTCCACACCCTTAGCGTCTGGTAACACGTCAGTTCCGGGAACAGCACGTTCTTCTGGGGCACGATTCCAATGGTCCCGCGTGGGGGGCGCTCAACACCGCCCTCGAACGCCACCGTGCCCCGCGTGCGCCCGAGCAGCCCGGCGAGGATCGACATCGTGGTGGACTTGCCCGCGCTGCCCGCCTGCGTTAGTATATGCGGATGTGTATGCGCGACAAGGCAAGGTCGCATAGAGCACGTACCCGTTCGATCCTAGGAGGACGTATATGCCGAACTTGGGGATCTCCAGACTGAGGTCGGACACGGCCGTTACGACATCCTTGTCGCCCTTGAAAAACGACGGCTTGAAGTCCTTGCCGAGGTTGCGTATCGAGATCGCGGTGTTGGGACCGATCGGCGGTACGCCTTCAGCTGTCTCATTCCGCTTGCGCTTGAAGATGCGGGACCACCAGGAACGCGTGGAGGGGTTGCGAGCATCGTATAGGCGGCTTTCCCACAGTACAGCGAGGTATGGCCAGAGGAAGACATTGATCTGTAGATGCAAAGAATGAGCACACACATGCAAATGAGGTGATAGCTTTTAGCGCACAATGGCAGCGATAATCAGAGGGAGCAGCCTGAGCACGTTGTCCGGGTCAGGCTGGAGAACGTTCGTCGCGATCTGATGCACCTCCCACCCACATATCGCGCGGATGGCGAAGATGTAGAACGCCGGCGGGAATATGAGCGTGAAGACGAACGCCGCGCCCGTGCTCGCCCGGCTGAAGACCAGTGCGAGGATCGCAAAGACGATGGCGAGGAACGTCGAGGCGACCGCGGCGAGCTGCGGGCTCTTGCCGAAGGGGGTGGCGACGAAGAACGACCAGCTGGCGAGCGTGAGGCCGAGCAGGAGGTGGACGACGATGATAACGCCGACGTTTGTCGCGGTGAAGATGCGGAAGTGCCATATGATGGAGACGATGATCCAGGCCGGGAGGTACGCTAGCGAAATGCTGAGATGCCAGGAGCTTCACGTCGTGATAAGGATGCTGAAAGGTAAGAATGAAGGGGAAAAAACGGCGTACATAATGCGAGCGGAATCAAGGAGACCCATAACTTTGAGGTGTGCAGTCAGAAGGTTCGCGCGTTCTCCTCCGAATGATCCTGGGAGCTGGTAAGATATGCCGACATAACATATGAACCTAAGAGGAGGTAAGAAAGTGGATATATACGCCCATATCATCTTGTACGCACAGGGCCAGAACCAGCAATGTCCTCAGTCCGCGGATATAACCTGGAAAACCAATGAATATCGACGATAAGCTGTTTCAATTATCTGGACTTACTCAAGCGGATCTCAGTGAATTGTTCGTCGTTGGTCTCCTGAGTGAACGGCCATTCCAACGGCGTCCGTGGCGCCACACCGGTTTGCAGCTCAATGATTGCCTATATACGCGTCCGTTAGTTAGCAAAACCTCGCGCATGGTTGACAAGAGAACACACGCTATCGACGGCCCATTGAAGTGGCAAAAGTCTCTTCTCGTAGTCACTGTTGTGCCTTGTGACATCAATATGAAACAGTCCACCATCCGCCCTAAGCGTGTAATTCAATGGTAATGACTGGTTTGGGCCGGGCAGAGAGTTGAACGCGACGGCAGCGAAGCATTCTGAGAAGAGGTTGAAGTTCTGGGGACAAGTGGACGGAATGTTTTCAGGGGAGTCTAGTTTACGGACGGCACTCAGCTGCTTGCTGGAGAACCCGCTGGTGATGTGGGATATGATGTCGCTCGCGGAGGGATTGGAACCGGTGCCGTTCGTCCCGTCAGCCCAAACCAAGGCAAGTGACCCGTCGAAGACGTCAGCGAGGCGAGGAACAGGGACCGAGGTGCCCAGGCCGTACTGGAGGAATGATTGCCAAGCCAGTGTTAGCCTGGTGGAAGGGAAGCCGGTCCTCGGGAGCTGAGCTTACGTTGTTGGGTTTGTTGAGGAAGATCTGGGCGACAGCGAGGAACACCCCGTACGCGATAGGCATGATGAAGCATCGTATAACGTTTAACTGGCATACAGAAGAGAGCGGGAGTTGTTGGCTCGTCTCGGACTAGCGAGGATAGAGAGGACGTACCCAAGGATGCTTCGACATTACTATCCAGTTCTTCCAAAACAGCGCCCAGAACTGCCGAAAGAATAGTCCCGCCATGTTTCTGATGCTGCAGCTGCCCGTGAAGGGCTCGAGCAAGCCTTAAGAGGGGTCAGAGAGACGGAGAGCAGTCGGCAGACCGGTTGAGAGGGGTGGTGGTACCGAGGTGCTGGGGACTGGTCGGACAGCGACGCCCCGGGGAGGCGTTACGGGGCGCGCAGCATGTCAGACGGAGAGCGTGGAGGATGGGAGAGTTGGGCCAGGCAATGGCAATGCCGGGGCAGCGGGAAATATTGGTGAGCATCATCGGCATCGCAGTCACAGAGCAGCGTCACTCACACAAGCGCTCATAACATACCCGGCTCCTCAGCCCGATCGGAGCGGACACCGGAACTCTCCGGCGCACTTCAACCACAGCAACCAAGTTGGCGAGCACTTTCCTCCGACACATTGCTTCGGCTGGCAAGGACGATGGATTGGTGGCAGGTCGAGGAGAATGACTGGTTCGACAAATATCTTCCTGGCCAAGATCTGCCGGATGGCCTTCAATGGACGCCTTTCAAGGCGATCTCACAACGGACCCAGAGGTCACAACATATATGTACCCAGGCTTGGTGAGTCGTGGAACTTCGTGTGTAATGCCATGCAGCTGACGTCCTTCAAACGCAAAGATAGCAAAAGGGCCTGCAAGACGTGATTACGACAGCTGGATGCGAAGACTTGGAAGCGCTCATCACGCATCGTACTCTTGAACTTGACGAAGACGCCTTCGACCCGAGCTGGGGTGAGCCCAGTCTTGAGTTTTCTCCAGAGCTGGGGATATACCCCATCTCGCGCTGTAATCCTGATACGTTATAGTCCGTCATTACGTTGTTAATTCTTATAGACTTGTCGCTCGCTCGTTATTCCGAAGTTGACGTCCTCGTCGAAGTGAGGCGCGTTACAGCTTTTCCCACCGGCCATCCGCCCATTAGTTTCCGTCCACCATCTGCCATGGCATGCGATACCGTCTCCCCATCCGATGACGTTTCCCACTATGACTTCAACCCAGACTCGGACGGCGATGAAGACCCGCTGGAAGACTCTGTCATAGGCGTATTCAACATGCAGCACCGTCTCTTCGTCTTCATGATCCTGTTCGTGGAAGACAAGGCGCGCCTCTTGCGCTTCGACAGAACTGGGGTCTCCACGACGCCCGAGTTCGACTACACTCAACGCCCAGATGTCATCAGCAAGTTCCTAAACCGCCTTTCTCGGAATCGCGCTTCTGTGGGCCACGACCCGACTGCGACCCGCGCAGACGACGCCGACACCGCCCTGTTTCGCAATTTGCACACTCGCTACTACCCTGCGTCAGCCGTGGGCCACGGATTGCGCGAGGCCGGCATAGAGGACTGGCCCGTCTACAAGTTATGCATCGAAGGCCGCTTCTCCCCGGATGGCTCTACGGCCGTTCTTCCGGACTCCCCAATGTCTCAACGTGAATACCTCATCGGAAGGCCGATGCGCACCTGGATAGACTTGACAGGGCGTGGCACGAAAACCTATGTCGCGTATGACGTCGCGAGAGATCGAGTGGTGGCCATCAAGGATAGCTGGCGACCAACCTCAAAAGATATACGTTCTGAGTTCGATACCTATCTCCTACTGTACGCGACTGAACTCCGACCCGGTCAGCCGTTTTCCATTCCCACACTTCTTGGCGGGGGCGATGTCACCTGGGAGGAAGACACTCAGGAAACGCGACCTGCGGACCCGTCAGGAGAGCCCACTCGCATCCACTTTCGACTTGTCCTCAAAGAGGTCTGTCGACACCTTGAAGATTTCACGGTCTCTCTCGAACTCGTTTCAGTCATATTTATTGCCCTTGATGGTGTGCTTTCTCCGTCCGTTTCGTAATCTGCCACAAATTAACTCTCTCGACCTCTGTAGCTCATTCCGTTGCATGGATGGCCGCTCACATCCTCCATCGGGATGTCAATGCCAGCAATATACTCATCCTCGACGAGAACCCAGAAGACATCCCTAATCCTAAGACTTCTAGGGGTCTGCTCGCCGACTGGGATGTTGCAAGGACAAAGGATGAGCTAGAGAATCCTATGTTTATGCAGACACATCAATCGGTGAGAGCCTTCAAAAGTATCTGTGGCAGGCTTCGCTGATGCCAAGCTTTCAGGGATCGTGGCGATTCAGGTCCGCTCGTCAGCAGCACCCCAGGTTCGGAGCGACGTCACAAGCTTTCAGACGACCTTGAGTCGTTCGTGCACGTCCTCAACTATTGCGTGCTCAAGTATATCCCTAACTACGTCGAGTACCAGGACCTCGTTCCCTTGTTCATCTACAGACTTTACGACTCCGTTCACGAAGCCGATGGGATGTGCAAGGGCAGTCCACAGAAACTGCAAATGCTCACCAACAACCAGCCATGTGTCGAACTGCAAATCCCGGACCACCCCCTTCAGTATCTGCTTCGGGGACTTTCTCAACTGTGTCAAATGCACTATCATCACGTCCAGTTTCCCCAACCGCGCCCCTCCCCTCCTGTCACTTATTACACTGCGCAGGACATGGAAACCGTTCGACAAGGTCTACGTCAACTGAGCAGCTTCAAAATGCTCACAGAAGCTCAAGATGAGTCGTCCCTTGACCCCGTCCCTTACACCCGGAAACTTGAAGTCGAGACCCTTCCCCAACCCGATCCCTCCATGTCGCCGTTCAACGGTCACGCAGCCATCGCACATGTGTTCCTCCGTACCCTCGAGCCCCCGGACAACCATCCTGCTCAAGGCCTCCAGTGGCCGGTCGACAAAGTCACGAGAACCATACCCTTCGCCACCGACCCTAGCCCTCTCGGCGGCGGTGATGTCGAGAGTTCCGACGCAGCGCCTGCAGCAGCTCCCCAGGCATCGGTCCGTGCAAAGCGTGCGCGAGATTCCTCCGGCGGATCCAGCGGTTCTGGTTCTGAGGACGGCCTGGGCTCTGATGCGTCTTGGCGAGCTCGGGAGAAGGCCCCCAGGATTTCGACGGGCGCTGAGCACAGTCGCACTGGCTCCGAGCCTTCGACTGCCGCCGGACCAGGTGGGTACTCTGACTCTACAGCCCTATGTAGCGGCGAGGAGCTGATGATCGTACTCGAACAGCGGAGGGAAAACGGACTGAGAAAAGCGGAACGAAATCAATGATCCACAAGATTGGGGATAAAAGTTTGAATTAGCTTTGATTAGCTTGCCTTTTTTCTGGTAATGTGGATGGATAAATGCGGCAGCGTCAGTACCGGTATTGCTGGTGGGCGTTGTGACTGTGTAGAGCAGATCAAATATTTACAGTAGAAGGTCCCCGGGGCGCCGACTCTCCCCATGGCCAGAGTACTACGCCGAGGGATATGTACAGCAAATATTCCGAAAACTGTACATTCGATGGGCACGCATGGTTTCTAGTAGAAGCGATAGGATAATTTGTCTCCCGGTTGAGAACAAAGCTCAGAGAACTTGCAGTTGAAAACTTGAACGCTCTAAGCTGACTCGGAACCATTGATGCCTCCTTCCATATACGTCTTTGCACAGCCACTGCCGCCAGCGTGGTCCGTCAAGGTCTAGTAGCCCTTTATTGTTTTGCGCTATCACCCCGAATACAACGGTTGCGCCACTAGAAGGTGCGCCAGGCAGTGTGTTGGGTTGCCTTTATTCTGATTACAGGAAATCTCACTTGCATCGACCGTTCCGGATCCTCAGTCCGAGTCCGCGACGTCCTGATTTCGAACTTGGTGCGCACTCAGAAGTTCCGAATTCGGTTTCGCTGAAGTTCAAATCTTATCTCACCATCAGGACGGAGGATCCGATAGTGTGTCGGCAGCTCCGTGAAGAGTACTTAAAGTCCTCATATGTGAGTCTGTCCCCTCAACCATCAGCCTCACTCTCTCTAAAGCCACCATCTGCTACTATGCCTCCTAAGCCCTCTCAGCCCTCTGCGACGGACCCATCCCCTTCATCCGTCGATTCAGCTGCAGCAAGCCGCGGCCAGTCTACTCGCCCGACCAGTCGCATGTTAGTTGCAGCGAAGGAATCATCCCTCTTTCTCAGCATCCCCAACGCCGACTCGAAAGCTCTTACGGTTAGGCGTCAAAGGTTGGCAAGGGAGATGGCGTGGTGGCAGCTCGAGCTGGACGACTGGTTCAACGCATACCTACCCGGTGAAGATCTTCCCGATAACCTCCAATGGACGCCGTTCGACGTCGACCTCACCTCTGAGCGCACCATGTACTCGGGCCTGGTGGGTTATTGCGCAACCCAGTCTGATTCCGTATCACTTACATTCTACGCCACGGTAGCAAAAAGGCCTGCAGGACGCCATTGAAACGGCGGGGTGCGATCACTTGGTGGCCCGTTCCACATATCGCCATCCTGACAACACCCGTTCAAGCACCGGTCAGACAACTCGCCTTTGTCCCGATCTAGGGATATATCCCGCCTCCCGCCCCGACCCCGACGCCCAACAACCCCCCGTCATATCCGCAGATCCTAACGAGTCGATTCGTGTCGGTTTTGGTTCGATGGATATCCCTGTAGAAGTGAAGCGCTTTATCGTGAAGCGCGACGCGGCTTCCTCGACCGGAACGCCCACAGTCGACACCCCTCCATCCTCCTCCAATCCCAACCCTACCGCATCACTACCCAATATTGCGTCCGCGTCCTGGAACGACGTCGTCATCTTATCCTCCGAAGGCGGCTACGCCATTCCTTTGAGCCTCGAGGCCCACCGGGGCCAGCTGGTGGAGTACGTCGTTGAGATCTACAACCGTCAGCATCGCCTCTTCGTCTTCATGATCTTGTTCGTGAACGAGAAGGGGCGGCTGTTGCGCTTTGATAGGACCGGGGTCTCAATGACGGTCGAGTTCGACTATACGCAACACCCGGAGATCATCGGGAAGTTCTTGCACCGCGTCTCTCGCAGCCGTGATGCTATGGGCCACGATCCGACTGTAATCCCCGCTGACGCCGCTAGCGACAAGACATTTCGCGAGTTGCATACTCGCTATGTGGCTCAGTCAGCCGTGGGGCGGGGCCTGAAGGATGCTGCCACGGACGGCTGGCGCATCTACAAGCTCTCTATAGAAGGCTGCTTCTCTCCGAGCGATTCCACACCCGTTCTTCGCACTGCCCCAGTGTCTCGGCGGGAGTATCTTATCGGCAAGCCGATGTTTGTCAACACATCGCTGTCGGGGCGTGGTACCAAGGCGCACGTCGGATACGATCTAGAGCGGGACCGGGTTGTGTTCATCAAGGACAGCTGGAGGCTCAACTCGATGAACGTTCGTTCCGAATACGACACCTACCTCCTCCTGAACGATGCCGCGCGGCAATCCAATCCGCCCCGCCGGTTTAACATCCCTACGCTCCTTGGTGGGGGTGATGTGGTCGTCGCGGGTGTCAAGCAACAGACGCAAACTTCGAACCCAGATCTCCTCACTCGCGTTCACTTCCGTCTCGTCCTCAAGGAAATCTGTCGGCCCCTAGAAGACTTCAACACTTCTTCGGAACTTATAAGGGTGACGCTCTCCGCTCTCAATGGTGTGTTCCTATACCCCTCATTGCGAACAGCCAGCGGCTAATGCGCGGCTGTGACATTTTCAGCGCACTCAGTTGCATGGATGGTGGCCAAAGTCCTGCATCGCGACGTCAGCGTTGGCAATATCCTTATCCTTGATAAGGACCCAGAGGCCCTTCCCAACCCTAAGACATCGAAGGGATTACTCGCTGATTGGGACCTTGCGAGGACAAAGGAGGAGTTGGAGAATCCCGCATTCACGCAGAGCACTCGATCTGTGAGGCACTCAAGAGTCAATAGGTTATCATGGTCGCTAACGCGAGGTATTAGGGAACGTGGCCGTTCATCTCCGCTCGGCTCCAGCAGTCCGGGCCGGACCAACCTCACGAACTTTCAGACGACCTCGAGTCGTTCGTCCACGTCTTGAACTACTGCGCATTGAAGCACCTCCCGAACAAACTCTCAAATGAAGACTACAAAGTTGCCTCGTTCATCTCTAGAGTTTACGACCACGTTCGCCAATCTGGGGGGCTGGAGAAAGGCAGTACAGATAAGCTGGATTTTATCATCGAGAACAGACCGTTTGTCGAACTGCAACCCCGGAGACAGCCCCTACAGTTTCTGCTCGAAGCGCTTTCCGAGCTATGTTATCAACACTACCACCACATCCAGTTCCCGCCTCCCCTGCCTCCCTCCGATCACCCTCAAGAAGGTACGTCTGTCGAAGTACTGGAAGATGACTTCGAAGAGTTGGGGGAGTTCCTTGTCTCCATCAACGCAGAAAATCCACCTCCTCGACTCGTCCGTCGCACCCCGGCGACCACCGCAGCCTTACCTCCGCCCGATCCTTTCAAGTCGCCCTTCAAGGACCACCGCGCGATGGGCCAGGAGTTACTCGACGCTCTTCGCCCTCCAGAAACGCATCCTGCGTATGAGCTCGCGTGGCCAGTGGGCGACAAGATCAAGAGAACGAAACCTCTCGACGTGACTCCCAATGCCAGCGTCTCGCGCAGCGGAAAGCGGCAGAGCGCTGGATTCCCGTCATACGCGTCTTTTGGCGTCGTCGCTCCCCAATACTCGGTGCCCCCCAAGCGTGCGCGAACCACCGCTAGCGGTTCTCATGGCTCAGGCTCTGGGAGGGCCCGAGCGAAGGCCCCGAAGACTGCAGCGGACACTCGCGCTCGCTCAGAGACATCACCGGAGACTGGACCGAGTCGATACATTGACCCTATGGCTCTACGGAGCGATGGTGAGTCGAGCTGGTCCAGATCAACCACCCCAGAATCAGAGGGTGTGCTTGGTGATGCCGAGGATGACGCCGACAATCTCGAACCTGACACCAACGAAGCCGACGTTCCGGTAGCTGCCAGTGGGCGCGGTCACCCATACGCTGAACGGATCAGCGACATGGCCGCTGAGCTGGACGAGATTCAGTTCAATTAGACCTCATATCTGCTTGGAATGAAGGTCATCTCCCAATTCGTAGTCCGTCGTTGCATAGTACGGTTGTTGTTGCTGTTGTTGACTTAGTCGTGGGGCAATGCATTGCATTGTATACCTACCGGTATGTTCTCGGAGTTCAAGCTTCAAGTCCGGGGGCAACCGAACCCTCGTGCAATTGCAAGTAATTATCTTCATGGTGTCTATTCCGTACCTCGAAATATACGGGCTAACACCACTCACGTGTCACGATGCCGACAAACAAACGATTCTCAGGCATTAAAGCTGTCATGATGTGCCATCGCCAGCTCCGCCCCGGAGCCCGCGCGTTCGAGGGAGAGATAAGTACGGTTATGCGTCCGCGAAGTCTGTCGCCCACCCTGCTTGATCTGATAGAGCGTCTGGAACGCGACGCTCCACGCGAACCTGGGTTTCTTGGTGTAAGCGTACGACGCCTTCAGCTGCTCGATGTTAGCGGAAGTAGCGAGAGAGGACTCCGATGGGATCTCTGGACCGTCGGCGGCAAATGATCGTGCGAGCTCATTGCACTGATTCGTACTGAACTTGCGCCAACTTGACCACACCCACCCTGTTCTTCGCTCGTGGTGCGCCACTACAGTAGAAGGTACGCCAGACAACGCATTGAATCGCTTTTTTTCTGATTACAACGAATCTAGACTGTTTTGGATCCTCGGTCCGCGACGTCCTAAGTTCGAAGTTGTTGCGCGACGTAGTAGAAACCCTGGAATCGGTTTCGCTGAAGTTCAAATTTTATCTCACCATCAGGAGGGGATCCTGATAGTGTTCCAGCACCTTCGTGAAAACTGCTTACACCCCTGATATGTGAGTCCGTCATCCCATGCATCGCCCTACCTGCTTCTAACATGATGACGCCTCCAAAACCCTCTCGACCCTCCGCGACAGGCGTGTCCCCTTCATCCATCGGTTCTGCTACAGCGAGCCGTGTTCAGCTTACTGTACGCCTGGCTAGTCGTATGCAGTGTTAGTTCCAGCCAAGGAACTGTCGCTGTCTGAGTGTTCCTCGCACAGGACGAGACGTATTGTCATCAGACGTCGAAATCTGGCAAAGATGTCATGGTGCCAGCTCGAGGTGGACGACTGGTTCAACAAATATCTTCCCGGCGAAGATCTTCCCAAGAACCTCCGATGGACCCTTTCAACGTCGATCTCGCCTCCGAGCGCACCATGTACTCAGGCTTGGTGAGTCGCTGAGCCGCCTGCGTCTGGTTCTGTATGACTTACGTTCTGTGATCCGACAGAAGGAGGGCCTGCAGGCTGTAATTGAAACGGTCGGGTGCAGTGACTTGGAGGCCCGATCCACTTTACAATATCCCGACAACGCCCGTTCAAGCACGGGTCAGACGAGGAAGATTTGTCCTGATCTGGGGATATACTCAACGTCGTGCCCAGATCCCGACGTGCAAGACTATGTCCCCGGATCGGTCGACCCTATTGAGCTACTTCGCGTTCTATACATTTCGATGGAGGTCCCCGTGGAAGTCAAGCACGAGGCGGTGGAATGCGCGACAGCGTCCTCGACTGGGACCACTGCCATCGATACTCCTTCTTCCTGCGCTTCGATCCCCGCATCGCTTCCCCAACCTGCTTCCGCGTCTGAGGCAGATGTCTCCATCTCGTCGCCCGAAGGAGGCGCTACGGTTCCTCTGGGCCTCAAGGGACACTGTGGCCGGATGATGGACTACGTCATCGAGCTTTACAGCCGCCAGCATCGTCTCTTCGTGTTCATGATCCTATTTGTGAACGAGAAGGGATGGCTTCTGCGTTTCGATAGGACCGGGATGTCGATGACGCCTGACTTCGACTATACCCAACACCCGGAGGTTATCGGGAAGTTCTTGTATCGCCTCTCCCGGAGCCGGCACGCCATGGGCCATGATCCGACTGCGACTCCTGCAAACGCGGAGGACACGGCGCTGTTCCGCTCACTACATACCCAGTATCGTCCGCAGTCGACCGTCGCACGGGGTCTTAAGGATGCTGCTATGGACCGCTGGCCCGTGTACAAGCTCTCCTTCGAATGCCCCTTCTCCCCAGATGAGAGCAAGGCCGTCCGTCGCAACTCTCCCCTCTCCCAGCGGGCGTTCCTCGTCGGGAAACCCATGTCCGTCAGCCGATCTCTCTTTGGAAGGGGTACAAAGGCACGCGTCGCGTATGACGTCGCGACGAAGAAGATTGTAGTCATCAAGGACAGTTGGCGACCGAACTCGAGGAACATACGTTCTGAGTACGATACCTATCTGCTCCTGAACGCCATTGACGCGGACGAGACAACGATCGACGACATACCCACCCTCCTCGGTGGAGGCGACGTGGTCTACCAAGGTGTCGTGCAGGAGACCCGGACTTCGAACCCCGATCTTCTCACTCGTATCCACTTTCGTCTCGTCCTCAAAGAAGTTTGTCGTCCCCTTGAAAACTTCGAGGATTCTCTCGAACTTGTTACCGCGATCCAGTTCGCTCTTGGGGGTAGGCGCTTTCGATTCCGCCAACTCAGCAGTGCACCTTTTAACGTCGTCTTCTTAGCTCATTTCGTCGCATGGACGGCCGCTCACGTCCTTCATCGTGACGTGAGTGTCGGCAATATCCTCATCCTTGACGAGGACCCAGAGAAACCTCCAAATGCTAAGAGGTCCAAGGGTTTGCTTGCGGACTGGGATCTCGCGAAAACAAAGGACGAATTAGACAATCCAGTGTTGACGCAGAAGACGAGAACTGTAAGTCGTTTACAAAGATCGGTTGTAACCATGGCTTAAAATAGCCTGATTTTAGGGAACGTGGCCATTCATCTCTGCTCGACTCCAGCATACTGGTCCCGAACAACACCATGAGCTTTCAGACGACCTGGAATCGTTCGTTCACGTGCTCAATTATTGTGCAATGAATTTTCTCCCCAACAAACTCTCCAAAGACGACGTTCGCCTTGCCCAGTTCATCTCCAACGTGTACGACTATGTTCGCGAGTCTGGCGGGCTGAACAAGAGCAGCCACGAAAAGCTGGAGCTGCTTGTCGGGAATAAACCATTCGTAGAGCTGGAGGACCCAAACCATCCCCTGACCTCCCTGCTCCGAACGCTGTCCGAGCTATGTTGGCAACACTATCATCACATCCAGTTCCCTCCCCCCAAATCCTTCCATCCGCTGAGTGGTCGGACACCAGAAGGACCTGTGTCATCGCCACTCATGCGCCTTGTTCAACAAAGCTCGGTCCCAAGACTACGTCCTCCCGCCACACCCGTGAGGGCTCTACCCGCAGCCAATCCGGACCAGTCGCCACTCAGGGACCACAGCGCGATAGCGCAGGAGTTCGTGCGGGCTACCGACGCATCGTCCAAAGTCCAATGGCCGCCCGACAAAGTCAAGCGAACCAAGCCCCTTGTATTGCCGGTCGCGGCCTCCCGAAGCGGGAAGCGACAGAGCGGCGCCCCCTTGTATGCATCCTATGGCGTCGAAGAGCCGAGGTTCTCGAACCCTGCAAAGCGTGCCCGAACCGCTACCACTGATTCTCGGGGCTCCCAAGACTCCCGCGACTCTCCCGGCCGTGCGTCTGGGAGTGCCCCGGCGAAGGCCCCCAAGACTTCGTCCCGAAGGAAGGCCCGCTCTGAGAAATCCCCTGCGCGGTTCACTGATCCCATGTCTATGCGCAGCGGGGAAGAGTCGAGCCAGTCCAGGTCCACCACCCCTGAGTCGCAGGGGATGTTTGGGGATGTCGACGACGACCTGGACATGAACGATCAGCCGGGCACTCACGATTCCGACTGGCAAGCACCTGCCAGTGCGCGCGGTCACCAATACGCAGAGCGGATCAGCGATATGGCTGCCGGGCTGGACGACTTTCAGTTCGATTGACTTCTCCTAGGAGCGTCCGAGGTTATTTGGTCGCTGGAGACGACTGGTCGCGTCGGGAATTCAGGATCGGCAGAGCTACACGTTCAATTGTTTTCTAGTACTGCCTTACATATCACGGTCAGCTGTGTTTCTGCACTACGTTGTCATCGTCTAGACAACACCGTCAATATACCGCCTTTAAGTACAACATTCAAGTTTCGAGTGCAAGATCTACTGATAAGTACATAGACAGTGATCGCGAATACGAGCACTCCTGGAGTGGAATGAAGTGGATCGACGGTGCTAAGTATCACAAGGGCGTAATTACGCATCGGTGTTAGGATACCGTCGAGTCACCTATACGCCCGCCAGCGAGCCCTGCCCGTCCTTCTTGATCTGACAGAGGGTCTGGAATGCGACGCTCCATGCGAACCTGGGTCTCTTGGTGTAAGCGTACGACGCCTTCAGCTGCTCAATGTTCGCGAAGGAAGCGAATGACGAGCCCGATGGGATCTCCGGACCGGCCGCAAACGATCGCGCGAGCTCGTCGTACTGAACTTGCGCCAACCTGACCACAACCGCCCTGTTCTTCGCCCATTGGGTGGACCTATTTGTGGTGCGCCTGGTGATAGCTTGCCACTCTTTGATGTGGACGTCCACGTGCTTCTGGATGAGGGCAAGGGCGGCTCCATGGCCATCGGGTGAAAGGTTGTTGATTTGTGATTGTATCTTCTTCCAAGGCTCGAGGAGATCTTCATCGCTGCTGATGGAAGTCCGCGGCTTCAAGGAATCAAAGTGCTTGAGCTGCTCGTCCCGCATCTTCTGGCCCACATCGGATAGGTAGTCCAAGATGAACTCGCCGAGCTTCTGATCTCGCTTGAAGCGCAGGGTTTCATAGCCTCGACGCGGGAGGCCATCGCCCTTCCACGACTGAAGGGACGGCGGTAGTTCTTTGCTGAATTGCTTCCTATCTCGCTGAAAGACTTCTTCCTTGAGGCGATGACCTGTTTTCTGGGAGTCCAGAAGCGTCTTAAACCTGCAGTACTTTCGTGAGATACCTCAACCTACAACGGTCACTACCAGGAATACTCTTACATGAACGCAAGGCGATTCGTCTCTGGCGCGTCATATCCATGTTCGTACGTGGATCCGTCGTAAAATCGACGGTAGAGGCCGATCGGAGCGGCACTAGACAGCCTTGAGAGGAAGCTCTTCTGAACATTTTGGAAGTGCGCGTCGGAGTCGTGTACGAGCCCGTCTAGAGCTACAGCCAGGTGGTTGACTGTGGCTTGTTGCGTAAGACCAATCACCTCGAAGTTATCGTTGATGAGATCGCGCGGTTCCAACGTCAAGGGAGGCGGGCGAAACTCCTTGACTAGCCTGTCGTCATATAGCACGACAGCCACATCTATGCAAACGTGATTAAGCAAGAACCTAATCGCACGGTGGAACGAGAACCATACCCCCGTCGTAATCTATGCAATTGAAATTAGTTTAGCTTAGAAAAACGCCCCGCTGGTACGGTGGTGCTCACTTCCTCCACCAAGATAACTGGCGAATGAACGTGGTCCCACAGTAGGGACCACAATCACGTCCGTGTAGGCGGAAAGGGCGTCGTGTTGAACTGCCTTCACCTGTGCATAATGAAGGCAATGATCAGAACTCAACTCACTGCTGCCAGACTCAGCGGTTTACGAATACCTTTTGCACGTCGGAAGGCAGGACAACAGGATTGCAATAAATCTAGCCATATATGCATCAGTATACTAATGAAGGACATCGTGAATTGCGAAGAATATTGTTACCAATACATCGCCGAGGAGAAGATGTGGACTCGGGTCATCCACGCCCTTGAAAGGCTTCGTCGATTTGAAGTGGATCTCTCCTTCACGCAGTACACCACAGGGGTCTACATCACAGCCAGTTTGTATTGTGTCATATTGTGTCGTGAAAGCAAACGTGACAAGCTTACCTGGGACGATGAATGCCTTTGCGGAGCATTGCACGGAAAAATGGGAATAGCAGACAATGTTATCCACGCCGAGCCTCACCGCCTTTCGGAGCGAATCGAACAAAAACTCGAGTTTGAGTGGATGGAAGCCAGCCTGAATAAGGTCAAGGATGACATTGTGAATAGTTCGGCGCGATTGTGTTGCGGCCTCGGGAGATTGATCGTGCCGCTCGTAATTCGTCTGCCCTCCCATGCTCTCCACCGCCCGGAACAACAGAGGCATCGCCTTCGGACCGGCCCATTGCATGAGCGGCTTCACCTCTTCGTCAATAGCATCCTTCATAAGCTCGACGAATGTCTCCTTCGGCACCCCGTTATGCGCGAGATTTAGGATAACGGGGCGCGAAAGGCGACCTGGAGTAACACGGGACAGCCCGAGCAGCTCGAAGATGCAGTACGCGTAGTGCGGGTTATCCATGTCGAGTTTGACTTTGACCTGGGACTCGCGAATCCAGATCTTGGGCGTGGACGACTGGTCGTCCGGGTGCAACACCCAGAGACCTTTCGCGCCTCCAAAACGCCCTTGCACTGCGGTCGGGCGCTCCTCGAGCCCTAGGTGGCGACCGATGTCGCTAAGGGCAGCGTCGTTCATCCACCCGCACCCGTCAGTGTAAATGCGTTCCGCTGGCGGCTCCGTGTCTGGATCATCGAGGGGCGCCACTGAACAAAATGATGCCCCTTGAATACAGGACTGGTGTAAGAGAAGCATTACGCACCCTTGTCGTCGATCTGATAGACATTCTCGGGCGGAATGAACAACACGGGCACTGACGGGGAGAGGCCAAGATTGAAGCTTGCAACCCATTCCGACGTCGGCTGCATAAATCACGCGATGATCAGTTGGGATGCTGCTGCTGCTGAATGTACTGGCATACCTGCGAGCCATTGCGGTCCATGGGACTGTGCCACGCAATGAAGTCCGTCGAGGTAATTCTCTGGTCATCGCCCAGAGCAACAGCAGCGCGCTCATAGTCTTCAGGTACCTCCATCAGGAAGACCTTCGCGCCCTTCACACAGAACGCGACAAACACCCTCCCGCACAACACGAACTTCTGGGCGAAGAACGCCCGAAGCTCGTCCGCGCGGTCACTGTTGTTCACGACGTTCTGCGGGATCGAGACTTGGAGCACGCGCCGCGACCCCAGAAAGCGCGCGAACCGGGTCGATTTGCCCATCTCCATTCCCGCGAGGACGAGGCGGAAGCCATCGTCGGTCTCCCGGAGCATCGCGGTTTGCTGGACTTTGCCCCCGTACCAGTTTGGCTGCCCCATGAAGTCGCCATGCAGGCCAAGCCCGCGCCCGCGGCGTTCGGCGATCGCGGCGTCTTCGCGGTCGAGCTCGGACCTACATGAGAGTTAGATATCGTTGTTTTCGAACTTGAATTGGAACGCACCACACAGAAGCGTCCGATGGCAGGGGATCTCTGGACGGATGGCCGAGGACCTGAAACGTACGCGAAGCGTTGGCGTTCGGTCCGCCCAAGGACCTCAGGGCCGGCTCGGACTGAAACACTGCCTCCCAACTCCACACACCCTGGGACACCCCACGCGCGATCTCATATTGCACTCCCCAGCTTAGAGGTATCGTGTCGAATAGCCGCTGTACCTCCTTGGAATGTGCGACGATATGGACCCTAGGAGGTTGGGTTGGCTCGATTGCGTTCTGCGGTGGAGGACCAGCTGTTGTTGAGACTGTTTGATGTTCGGGGCTGGCAACAGGGTCGACTAGGTGGGGACCAGAGGGGGTCAGTGAGTTGGACGAGGAAAGGAAGATCACACGCTGACGCAAAATCCACCCCTCGTCCGATGCGGTACCATTGATGTCGCCGTTCGCGCCGGCCGCTGCAATCAGACAAGTGCAGTGCAAGCAACAAAAGTCCGTCGTGGCCACGGAAGGCCGTTCAGTATTAGTGCACTCATTACCGGTATACGAGCATTTCTGGCGGGCCTCGTACCTTCCTTGCGAAGTCGGGCACCGTCTTCGGCCCTCTCCTCGAGTGGCTCTTCGTTCTCTGAACATGACCGTCGTTAGTAAGCCATCAACGTTCTCAAGTCGTCGGATGACCTTGAATGGGAAACCGCGCAGTGGGGTCCGAGACCCCACCACGGACCTGAGGTTTGCCCTGATGGGTGGCCATGAGTCTCAATCCTCACGCGCTAGGGCCTAGAAGGGACGTACGTGCGCCATGTTGAAGAGTGTGAACATGTGGCAGTCGAATGTAATAGTATTGCTGTGGCAAAAGGGAGTGGGGATGCGTGTGGACGGAGGCGGGGGTGAGCTTGAGCCATTTAAAACCACTCAGGGGGGCCAACTGCAGCAACGACACTCTGCAGCACTGAGCAAACTACGCTGAAGGTCGGCTAATCGACGTACAAAGCCGCCAGTGGCTTACTGCGGCAATCATCACCTACGGCAGTGCCGTGTATTCTCTCTTCCCTCCGTAGCTCCGGGCCTCAGGGGGGCTATTTCGACGTAGGATCGCGGCACGACCGCACCATATCCTATAACCAGACCATCAATCTACGGCCGGCCCAAACATCGACGACTCACCTCCTCCCTCCGAGACAGCCGCAAGTCCTCCCGATCCATGACCGCCTCCGCTTCCCCGCAACCTATCTCCATACACACAGCCGGTTTCGTCCCAGACGAGTCGTCGAAACCCTCGTTACCCCTGGCAGTCCGCCACGCCTTCGAGCAGGACCACTTATTGCGAAGCCGCGTGTACGGCCCGACCCAGACCCACGTGCGGCCGCAGGTAGTGAGGAAAATATATTGGAGCGTCGGGATCGTGTCGAAGAAGCGGGACGCAGCGGGGTACAGGTCCGTTTCGCGTGGGGCGTCGGCGAAGCTTTCGTCGTTATGTGGCGCAGCGATGCTGATGTTCGGGCCTGCGGGGTCTAACGCGGTGCGGTAGCCCTTGTAGTGGAAGGCGATGCGGAAATAGGTGAGGCGGAGATAGCTCATCGAGTCGGCCAGCTCGCCCTAGAGTGTAGGGAAAGAAAAAGGTTAGCCGAGCGCTGCGAGCAACGGTACAACAAGTAACAATGAGGGGTCATCTATGCACGCACCATGAACTCCTTCCATGCGATATGGTCGCGGCGACCCAGCATCCACTCGTTTTGAGCGTCGACGTCGGCGAAGATGACGAGGTGCGTCAGCCCGTCTCCCACCTCGGGGGGAAACAGCTCGGTCAAAGGGTACAAGCCGAAGTCGAAGGATATTGAGAGCTGTAAGTGCTTTGGACAGTTGTGGCGCAGGGTCTCCGGTAGATATTGCATGTGCATACGGCTCCTGTGCGGGATAGTCAAGTCCATGCGTCGGACGGGGCACGCGAGCGCCAGCAGGAAGGCCAAGTCGGCCTCACAAACGATGCGATCCAGATGTGCCCAAGAATTGATCCCCTGGGCCTCTTTGCACTGCTCCCGCACTGGCCGATAATAGTCTTCCCCTATAGGTTCGTCCACGCAGTCGACGATGAGGGCATCCAGGTTCGGGAATAGCCACCAGAGGACGGGCAGTCGGTTGACAATAGAGATGGCCTTCGTCTTGAGTGTTCGCACACTGGTGAACGGCGTCGTAACGGCGGAGGGATGGAGACAGAGGGGAAACTCGTCTAATTCGAGGGTCTCGAGGGTCGGGGCGAAATGTGCCATGTCATAGTGTAGAAAGGCGGCATTGAAGTGGAAAGATTCGAGAGCCTCAACGTGGAGGGAGCGAAGTGGAGACCGCAAGTCGACCAGAAACCGGTGCAGGATCACCGTGTCATAACGCTCGCAGAGCACGGAAAGTTCGCGCAGAGTGGCCGCTTTCGTCGCAGCCACTAATACGCGGTCCCCAATGGAGGTTCGAAGGTGCAGGCACTGGAGGTGCGTCGCCGACTCCAAGAGAGCGACGAGATGACCTTTGGTTATTTCCGAACGATGGCGAGCGACTTCGTTTTCATCGTTGTAGTAGAAGTCGCCAAGTCTGAACCCGTATATGCATGGAGCACGCGCAGCGGGGTCCGCGAAAATAAACCTGTGAAACTTGTCAACGGACTCGCAGCCGGACAGAACGATCGGCGACATCCTGAGACGTCGTTGTAACGCGTCGTTCCTCAAGGCAGAGCAGGTAAGTGAAAAAGAGAGGGCATCGGAGACGTCGGTGAGGAAGCTGCAGACGACACGGAGAACGTCGAAGTTAAGGCGAGGTTGCCTGTGGCCGTCTCTATCCAGTTCCATTGAAGCCATCGGCCACGTTTCCTGGTCGAGACTGGGGGGAAGGTAGGATGCACCGGGAAACTACTTCAAGCAAGTTGGCGGATGAAATACAAGGACTCGGAGATGTTGTGACTGCTCGGGTCACGACTCACGGTCTGCGGAGGATGTCCAAAGGCGCCCATCAGCTTTGCTCAACTCCGCCAGCTCGTCAGCCACCGCCAGCCACCGTCCAGCCACAGACAGCCACCGCCCGCTCCTCCCCTCTCTACATTCCCTCTCGCCGCCTCCAGGGCCCGCAGAATAATCATACGCATTGGATAGTCATCCGGGATGGTCAGAGCGCAGGGAAAACAAACGGTGAGCAGCGTGCGATCAGGCTGTATGTGCGTCAGCCACCTGAGCCATGCCACTTGAACGGCTTCTGCTTCGAATCGGTGTGGCTGCCACACCCGCTCGCGTCTCCCGTGCTCACATGTCCACCGTGCTCCTCGCAGCCCGACGAGAAGAAGGAGTCCAAAAAGAAATCCACCGCCGCGGCTGCGAACAATGTGAAGAAGAAGCCCGACACTGGCTCGTGGCCGTGCAAGATGGATGGCTGCAAGAAGGTCTTCGCGCGCGAGGCAGACCTCAAGAGACATCAGAGGACGACCAAAACCCATTCCATACCGGGCTTGTACGTTTCCTTTCCATCGTCCGGCCCTTAATGCGCACGCACTGAACTCGGTCCGGGACGCCTAGCCAATGTCCGCAATGCGATGCTACTTTCACTCGGGTGAGTTCATGCTTTCCACTTTCCCGCGGGAATGTCGTCCTAAGTGGCTCCTCTTTTCCCTGCCCACGTCGCCACAATGCGGCAGACCGATGCTCTGCGTCGCCATCAAAAGTCCCGACATAACGGCGTCGTCATCGAGCCTATAGAACCGGAGAAGGACAAGCAATCCGGAGACGGCGCATCCTCGGGTTCACGGTCTCCGAGTCCCGCAGAATCTCCCGCACGCAGTCAAGCTGAAGGCAGCGCCAAGGGCTCGCCCTCCGCAGGCCCGTCAAGCAGCGCTGGAGTGTCCTCCGGTTGCGCCTCAAACTACTACCGCCCGCATACCATCCAAGACGGCTACTACCCTGCCTATCCTCCTCGCCCGCCACCCGGGGTCATGATGGACCCCCACTACCCGCCTCCACCCATGGGCCTCCCAACGTCCGCCACGCGCGGGAGCTGGCAGCCCGCCCCCGTGCCCCCGCCATGGCCTGGGCCCGATGGCCAGCCACTGCCTCCCCCAGGGATGTACATACCTGCATCATGCTACCCCTCACCTTATTATCGGCATCCGGGCATGCCTCAGCACATCCCGCAAATCAACCCCGAGCTCCTCGCACAATCCAACGGCCACTCAAACGGTATTGGTCCGCCGGAGTCTTCCATTCGCAACACGAGCGCCGACACGCCCAAGGCCGACGACAAGGAGCGATCCGCCTCGGTATCTCCAGGCCCTGGGGAGGATTCTTTGAAAACAGGAACCTCACAAACCCGTGGGGGCGAAGGTCCAGATGCATCCACACTGATGGCAGCCGCCGCCCTGCAGGCCGTCCTTGCGTTCCAGAAGGAGCAGGAGGCGCGTGAAGCAGAGGCGCGGGCAGCCAGTGCTAGTGCCAGTGCAAGCACAGGCAAGGCCTCGACGCCATCCGACGTTCCCGTCGTCCAGCCACCATCTCCTTCCCAAGCGGTTCGGGTGGAACGCCCGCCAGACGCCGGACCCTCCGTCGTGCCGACCACTCAGATCGACCCCGACCTCGACGCGGCAGGAGAGCCTGACGGAGAGGACGGTGTGCGTCGCAGCCAAGAGCCAGCTGGGAGAGATAAATCCGGATCCGAGGAGCCGTTCGTGTCCGAGGGTGGGACGCCAATGCTCAACCCTGGTGAGCTGAATACGAACGTGCATGGTGCTGCTGCTGCTGCTGAGCTGATGGCCACGCTTGTAGCGGAGCTGCTCACACAGGTGAGTCTCCGTCCTTGCTGCCGTGGTCGTGCGGGATTCTGAGCGTGTTTCTCTCTTGCTCTGTAGGAATCTCTCGCTTCGCCACCGCCGGGGTCATAACAACGGCTGAGTTCAGTGGAGATCACTGTTGGCATATCTTTATACATTTTCCGCGCTCTGTTGCATAGGCAGTATGCATATGTGTAATATCCCTCGCTGTGGTTATCGAGGTCTGTGAAACTTCCAATACGCCTTGCGTTGAGGTCCTCGACGCGGTGCACGGCCCCGGCATTGGTATGTGTACCGGGCGGTAATCTTATCTAAACGAGATAAGCAATGATAGCAGGACAATCGACAGATTCTCTCCCACTGATCAGTCGATTACCGTTCCACAATCCACCAACTTCCTGCTCATCTCCCTCGACCCCGTCCCCGACTCCCTCGTTCACGACCCCTCACGACCGCACAGACAACATGTCCTACCAACTATTCGCCATGGGCAACCCCCTGCTCGACATGCAGGTCACGAACGGCGAGGGGCTCCTCCAAAAGTACGACCTCAAATCCAACGACGCCATTCTCGCCGAGGAGAAGCACCAGCCCATGTACGTTGCCTCCCATCCTCGTTTCTTGTTTTCGCAGTATAAATTTCGTGATTACAGATATCGTGAGCTCGTGGACAACCACAAAATCGTCTACGTCGCTGGTGGAGCTGCCCAGAACGCCGCGCGCGGCGCAGCGGTACGTGTTGCTAGATCGTCCGTGCCTCGTACCCCCATCCGCTGCACGTTCGATCTTCTTGGACCCGTGCCACGGCCCCATGCTGCCTCGCTACCTCAGAATCTGTTGCTGCATGCCTGCGCGTTGCCGTAGTCGCAGGCAGCAGCATTGGCCTTTGTAGGTTGCATGAGTTCGAGGGGATTAAATGAGCGGGGTATATTTAGCTGCCACAGAATGCTTGACTAACGTCTCCCACCCCCACCCCCCAGTACGTACTCCCTCCGAACTC
Source organism: Ganoderma multipileum BCRC 37180 (assembly GCA_000338015.2). Taxonomy (NCBI): domain Eukaryota; kingdom Fungi; phylum Basidiomycota; class Agaricomycetes; order Polyporales; family Polyporaceae; genus Ganoderma; species Ganoderma multipileum. The sequence goes on along the minus strand of BACB01004992.1, from coordinate 3,780 downwards.
AGTCGTGTACGTCGGCTGTGTCGGCGACGACGACCTCGCGGAGCAGCTCAAGGCGGCGAACGCGCGCGAGGGCCTCGACCAGCGCTACCTCGTCAAGAAGGGCGAGAAGACGGGCGCGTGCGCGGTCATCATCACCGGGCACGACCGCTCGCTCGTGACGACGCTCGCCGCGGCGGAGAAGTTCGAGAAGGCGCACCTGTCGTCGCCCGAGGTCGCGCCGCTCATCGACGCCGCGAAGGTCTTCTACGTCGAGGGCTACTTCCTCACGCACGGCCTCGAGTCGGCGCTCGAGGTCGCGAAGAAGGCGTCCGAGGCGGGCAAGGTGCGTGCCACCAGTATACTTACTCCCTTGCGCCAGCATTCGTCAACGAGAGTGTCCCAACTCACACGAGTTCCCCACAGATCTTCGTCCTGAACCTCTCCGCGCCGTTCATCCCGCAGTTCTTCGCCGTGCAGCTGCAGCAGATCATGCCCTACGTCGACGTCGTCATCGGGAACGAGGCCGAGGCCGAGTCGTGGGCGAGCGCGAACGGCCTGCCCGACAAGACGGACCTCGCGGCCGTCGGCCGCGCGATCGCGTCGCAGACCAAGGCGAACGCGTCCCGGCCCCGCACCGTCGTCCTCACGCACGGCCCCAAGTCGACGACGGTCGTCACGAGCGACAACGTCGACAGCCCGAAGGTGTTCCCCGTGCATGCGCTGTCTGACGCGGAGATTGTGGATACCAATGGGGCGGGCGACGCGTTCGCTGGCGGATTCCTGGGTGGGCTTGTGCTTGGGAAGAGTGTGGATCAGTGCGTGGAGGCTGGCCATAAGCTCGGATTCATGTGTGTGCAGCAGGTGCGTTTGTTAGGGATATCGATGGAAAGTGGATAGCGCTGACAGGAGGGTTGCAGGTGGGCCCGACGTACAAGTGGCCGAAGGTTCCCATCTTCTGAGCGGCGTCTTCCTTACGTATACGGTATACCATAATGTGTGTCCTTGCATGGCGCTCTCAACAGCGTATCCCTCACGGTTCATCCCGTTGTAGCCCTCCCATTTACAGGCGCTCCATCCATTGTAGATTACGAGTCAACCATCGTCACATCTGTAGCAACATGCCCGAATGCAACACGTGCACATTGTTTTCCTGTTGGACACTTCAGTATACGGAAGTGAGGATGACAAGTGCTATGTAGGCTCGGTTGGCAGCTCTAGCGCATTCAGCTGGAGAGGGCCTTTCGACCAATGTTCGTGCCCAGCGATGAAGTCCGCCCGGACGACCTTGCCACGAGAAACCACCCGTCCTCCCCTCTCAACCTTCACATACACGCCCTCCACCCGGCCCTCGTAGAACATCGAAGGATGCTGCACCAACTCCCTCAGCTCATCCTCCCTCGGCATCTTCCCTTGGTGCACCACAGGCACAATGCAAATCTCCGTATCCGCAAGGAGTCCTTCGAGCGTCCGGCGGTCCGCCCACGAGTCCGTCGATCTGTCGTACAGGTCGAACGCCATAAACCAGTCTGGCAGCCGAGTGTACGGGATCGAGTGCGTCGCAACGAGCCATTCCCCGAACAGGATGTACCGCTGCGCGAAGAGCGGGTCGCGGTCGAGCACGCGCATCAGGTCCTCTCGGTGCCTGGAAGAGGAGTAACAAGGAAGTAAGTATGCGTAGCAGGGCTATACGATTGTGCTACGCACCTGTCGACCCAGAGTCTGAGCTTGCGGAACTGCTCGTGCGATGCAGGGTTCACATAGTGCGAGCGGTTCTGGACGAGGATCTGCGTGCGGTCCGCCGAGAGCGAGAAGCCCATGTTCGCGCCATCCACCTTCTCCGTGATTACGACATGCGCGTCGGCACCACTGAGAGTTGGGATGTTTGACACGATGTCATCGCTCGTCGCAGAGCCGAGGTCGAGCAGGTGCGCCGTGCGCGGGAACTTGAACAGCCCAACAGGCGGCGAGAGGCGAGCCACGAGCTCCTCCGCCGCAGCGAACGACCGAATCACGAAAATCGCCTTAAAGCCCTCCGCGAGGGTCGGCCGGACGAACGCCCCGTGCATCTGCTCCATCGCGTTCCGCACGCGGCCGCCGGGCGGGAGCGTCGGATGCCCCGCGCGGTTCTGCGCGCGCGACACGCACAGCGCCATTTCGTAGTCGAACCACACGCACACGGGCGATGTCGCCCAGTGCCCCGCGAGCGCGAGCCACTCCTTGCGCCCCGCGCGAGAGACGTTGCAGAGGTCGAGGAGGACGCGGCTGCCCGCGCGGACGTTCCCGATCGCCGTCTCGCACGCGCTCCGGCTGCCCGTGTCGTCCTGCGAGATGTATGTCCACCTGCGCGGGTCGCGCGCCATCAGTGCGCGCGCGAACGTCGACTTGCCCGAGCCGGGGAGGCCGACGAGCACGAAGAGGTCCGCGTCTTTCGGGAGCGCGCCCTCGGTCTCGACGGGGCATGGCGCGGGCTCGGAGACGAGGTCGAGCAGGACGGCGTGCCGCTTCCAGATCGCGCTGCAGTACTTGGCGACGAACGCCTCTTGCCGCTCGGTCTCGATGCTCCCCGGGCGGATCGCGCGCAGGGCGGCGATGGCTTGGTTGGCGGACATCGCGGGCTCGGTTCTGCGCGGCTCGGGTTTGGCGAAGCCGTATGCGACGAGGTAGCATGCTGCGACTGTGCCGGCGCGCCCTTTGCCTCCGCCGCAGTGGATGAGCATGGGCGTGTTCCGCTCGTCGTCTAGCAGTCGGAGGATAAGGTCCATCTGCTCGATTGTCGGAGGGTGGTAGTTAGGCACGGGGAGGAAGGTATTGCGGATTTTCTTGGGACCGAACCAAGTAGAATTGAGCGGGGTCTCTTCCGTCAGCGTAAGGACATGACGGATACTAAGGTGAGTTGAAGCGAGCGCGTCGACGTCTGCCGCGTCTCGCGGTGTAGACATCAGCGCAATCTGGAAGGGGACGAGCCATCGGAACCACCGAGGGAGGCGGTAGAACGGCTCCGATGTCGAGGCGGGGTGGGGAATGTACACCGGCTCCCGCGCGAGCCTGCAGAGCGATGGGAGAGCTTGCAGCTCGCGCCCACTGATCTCCTCACGAAGCGTGGCAGACCACGGCTCGAGGAGCTCGCGAGGGGCCTCGTGTAACTGGCCCCGCTCCGGGTCGGTGAACGCGCAGCCCCATTCAGTGTGGAGCGAACACTCCTCCATCTTCTTCAGGCAGTATTCGGGGACCTTCGCATCAGAGCAGCGCTCGAACGCACAGGCGTACGCGAGCATGGCGAGCTTGTGTTGCCCTTCCTTGAGGGCTGCGTCGCCCAACCGGAGGAAACCGCGTTCTAGTGTGGGGGTAACCTTGCAGAGATCAGTGGCAGTAGCCCTCGCGCGGTCATACTTCCCTTCGAGATGGAACGTGAAGGCGAGATGGTCCAGGAGATCCGGGTTGTTCCTATGCAGAGGGGTATCCGTAGGGGAGCCCTGGTAGAGAAGGGAGTCTGGCCCTTTGTCGATGCTGTGGTCGTCCCGCTGCGAGAGTGTGATATGGAACTGTTTAGGCTTCAAGCTGACCCGTTTGCGGAGAGTTTGCCCCGCAGCCCAGATGATGACCACGAAGAAGACACCGAGCTTTGGGTTGCCCCCAACGCCGAGAACATGCAGATGGCGAGTGTCGACAGAATTGAGGGGAGGAAGGCTACCTTTCACCGTGTCGTCGCGAGATTCTTCCTTCGTGCAGAGGGTGATGTGGAAGGAGGACGAAGGGTCGAGAATGTGGGGCATGTGCTGCGCGTGAACGGAGGTCTTCATG
>BACB01004991.1:0-22413 GCA_000338015.2 Ganoderma multipileum BCRC 37180 | reverse complement strand
CCTGGCGTATTCACTTGGCAAAACCATGAGTGAGCACATAACTTATGCGAGTTCGAGGACGATATCAGTCGATGCGCTTTCGAGGCCCTCCGCGCCCGAGCATTAGGTTTGTGGCTGGACGGCCTCCAGGGCTTCATATCAAGGCGATGGCTTGAATTTACTAGAGTTTCCACGTTGAAACCAGCAAGCACGAGGAGAATATCTCACAGCAAGACAGGCATGGGATAGAAGAGGACAGATACATTGCGATGGCTGCCAGGACTGCTGTTGGCTGTGGCAGGGTGCCGGCAGCGGGCAAAGAGCGACAACTTGGCTCGGGATTTGCCGCCGGCTAGCTTGGCAGGCAAGTCACAAGTGTGTTCTTGGTGTGTTCACTCAGACTAGAACCTTACATTGACTCCCTGACGATCTACTATCCAACTACCGCAGCTTTGGAGCCTTGCGCCTCATAAGTCTGCCTTTGTCTACCCTCATCGGCCTAGGATACCACAACATCATAGCGGGACCCCACAAACTATCATCCATCTCGAATTATGACCGAGGTACGTCCCAGATGCCATGCACAAAGAAGCCAGACTCACCACCGCATACCAGAGCGATTCTGAGAGTGAATTTTGGGGGGGCGATTCCATCTCCCAAGCTCATCAATTCCTAAGAACAATATCAACGTCCTCAGTCCAGCGTGTCCCGATTGCGCCACAGAGCCGCGGAACAAACGGTCAACCACGATCGGACCTCGTGCGTAGCAGCGAAGAGAGAACGCCCGGTAAGCGGACCCCTCGACCAGCCAAGATCACTTCGGAGAGAGGCATCGGCACTCATAGTAATGGTACGAGCATCATTTTGGTATGCGCTGTGTATTACTGACCTCCTTCCAGTCAACCGAAATGACCGGCGGACTCCCCGCGCCCGTAACCCAAACACTATGGATTCAGCCCGTCGGAATGTTGCTTCTACCAGTGCCGACCGCTCATCGGGTGGTAGGAGCAATGGCCAAGCTAATGCCAGTGATTCCGAAGCGTCTGGTTAGGATGCTCTTCTGCCATCGCTTCCCCATCGCTGACCGCCTCCCTCTATCCCCAGTTGAAGCCAGTACGTCCTGTACCCGGAGACTATAGATTCCGTATGCTTACTGTAGATCGGCCAGTGATCGAGACAGAGAGCGAGGGCTCGGGCCCTCCTTCCAGGGCCGCATCTTTCGCTTTTTCCAATATCGAGTCCAGGAACAGCTCGATGACCTCTCTTTCATCTTCCGCCTCGGTCGATTCCACCACTGGGAGAAAGCGAACTATGCCGTACGAGACAACGTATGGTCGGCCCATCGCCGCGAACACTGCGCGTAAAGCGCCACGGACCACCCAGAGGGTAGGCGTCTCCATCTCCCTCGGTGACCCTCACCGTAGCCATGCGCCGCGCGCCAGGCTGTGTTCTTGGTTCCTCGACCTCAAACTGACATCGTCTAATTCGTAGGCTGCGCCGTCCCCTGTCCCCAGGGTGCCCCAGACATCGACGTGCTCCGGGAACATCACACGGACGTACCGAACAGACTCCGTACCACAGACACCGTCCCGCTCAGGCAGGATCGAAGCCGCGCAAAGCAACCGCGACGACTCGCCGAGCCCGTATCGTTTGAAAGTCGAGACGCCCACAATCACTAGGATCTCGAAAGCTTTTGACACGACTGTCAGTTTTGACAACGATGCTGCACCAGCCTCCGCGTCGGCCGGCCCCTCTCGGCGCCGCGAACATGCCAAGGCGCTTGACCCGTCGGCCCTGCCTGCTGTCCACATCGTCGCTCACTCCAAGGACGCTCAGCGGCTTTTCGATAAGATCCCGCTGAGCTGGGGAGTTCAGTATGAGATTGCTCGCGGGGTTTCGCGTGGGTTGTGGAGCTGGGAGACGGTGATTCAGTCAGAAGAGGCCTTGAGGGCCCTGAGGGGACCGAACGTTAACGCCCTGAATGTCTCTCAAGCTCTCGGTCGCTCTCTGGGAGACGTCCTGCCATCTGACGCGGCTCTTTGGTACGTTTCCGACAGCGTTCAACACGACAGTCGCTAACGTCAGCCTAGGTCTGAGCTCGACCGCGAAGACGCCGCGATCGTCGAAGGCCACGGGCGTGGGCTCGGCTTGCAAGGCGACTTCATGGACCAGCCGAACTGGTACGGGGGCCGGATCCAGCAGGTCGTCCGACTGGAGGAGGCGAGCGACAGCTTCCGCCTCGTCCTTGCCAAGATGGAGATGCGCAAGTCGTGCCGGATCGCCCGTTTCCTAGGATCTCGCCGCATGCTTCAGGTGTCGATCCCGAAGGAGATCGTCAACAATCGCGAGGATGACATCCGGCTCTTCTTCACGCAGAAGTTCGTCCTGTGCGGCCGGGTGTTCGTCGCGTTCCTCTCCAAGGACAAGAAGATCTTCCTCATGGAAATCCCGGAGGACTACGAGCGCGCACAACGTGTTAAGGGAGACGAACGGCGCATCACTTTGATGGACTTCGTGGCATGGCACAATTCTATGGAGCGCAACGATGCTCAGGTAGGCTCCCTGGCTCATCTACTGGTGACCTTGGCTCATATGCATGCCGATCCCTCAGCCCGTCTCAAAGTGGGCTACACGCTTCGATCTCGGCTTCTCCATCTCGGTGCCTGTGTTGCGCATCCCTCCGGAACATGTCTTCCACATGCGCGACGATGGTAAGTCATGTTCGCTCTCGCCCTGCGTATTCATTGCAAATGCCACTTTTTTCAGTTGTACCCGACCACGATCCGAACAAGAAGCCACCCGCCGAGTGCATCTACACCGACGGCTGCGGCTGGATGAACAACGCCGCGCTCAGCGCCATCGCCCGCCACATGGGCCTCGACGAGCGCCCGACCGCCGTCCAAGGACGCTTCGGGGGCGCGAAGGGCCTCTGGATCCTGCACCCGCGCGACCAGTCGGCCACGCCCAAGATCTGGATCCGCGAGTCCCAGGTCAAGATCGCGCTGGACATGGGCAACCTCCACGCCGCGCACAGCATCTTCGACCTGCTCGCGCCGCCACGCGTCATGCTCCCCAGCCGCCTCTCGCGCCTCACGATCCTCAACCTCGCGCACAACGGCGTGCCGAAGGAGACGTTCGTGAAGCTCATGCGCGAGACGATCGAGGCGGAGGTGAAGCCGCTCGTGCAGTGGACCGGGCCGAAGGCGATGGCCCTCTTGTGGAAGGCGGTCGAGAAGGTGGGTGGGGTGGCAATGAAGCGCGCGTTGCAGCACGCCGTGGGGACGTCGCGCGCGCTCGGCCTCGTCAGCAGGAGCTTCCAGGATTACCTCGAGGGCGACGAGCCTAGCGAGGCGCTGGAGGAGCTCGCGCAGGACATCGCGGAGATGGAGGGGGATGGGGACGGGGAGACCTCGGCGCTGTACACGGCGTTGCGCGACCAGGTGACAGGCCAGCCGCTCACGATTCATGGGTCCATTCTTGATCTTCTCCAGGCGGGCTTTCACCCGTTGAAGCTTGAGCCGTTGTATGACAAGCTGAAGAGGGTCATGAAGCTCGTCGTGGAGGATATTATCCATGAGTATCATATTGCCGTCCCGCGCTCGGCGGAGGCATTTATTGTCCCCGGTATGTCCCTTTATCTGCTGTTAGTGGTTTGTAACTAGCTGACGGCGGTGAAGACCCATATGGTGTGTTGAATGAGGGCGAGATTTACTTCAAGTCGACGAAAGTCCTCAAGGAGGTGGGCGACCTGAACCCGCATCTCCTTCTCGGTGATGTCTTAGTAAGTGTGCGTTCCCACGCTGGTGATTTAGATCCACTGATGCGCCCTTCTTCACAGATCTACCGAAACCCGAATCGACTTCCTTCGGACGTTCAAAAAGTATGGACCGTGTCATTCTTGGGTGTTATTTACTGATCGCCTCCATCATCTTTCCCAGGTCACGGCCGTTCAATGTGATGAACTCTCCGCGTATACGGACGTCATCGTGCTTCCGACTATCGGAACCCGTTCTTTTGCAAGTCTTCTCGCGGGAGGAGGTGAGTCGTGTGACAGGAATGAAGTGTTACTTGATCTCATCTGTGTGTAATTGCGTAGACTACGATGGAGGTATGTTCGCATCCGACCTGCAATACACGTTACGATCATGCTGATCATGCTCGATAGATGTCGCGGTTGTCATCTACGATGATAGGCTGGTCAACGATTTCCGCACCCCGCCGCTGACGCTGGAGCCGCCAAACTTCATTAAGGACAATTTTGAAGACATGGGCACCATTCAACAGGTGAGGGACCTGGCCGCAGAACTGGCCGGCCTCGCGAACGACCCGAACGCGCATCGTCGAAAGCTCCAGGAGAGCTTGCTCTTGGGGCTCTCCACCCCACCCGTCGGCTTGTACTCCCAGTTCCACGAAGGGTCAGCTTTCGCCTTCGGATACGACGCGCCGCAGACCACCCGGCACGCGTTTATGTGAGTGCGCAGTGTGTTTGCCTAAGATAGGTCAACGAACGTCTCGTAGGTTCAACACTGTGCTGGACTCCCGGAAGACGGGTCATCGGGTCAAGGAGGAAGTCCTCAAGCGCGATAAACGGAACTTCAAGAAAGAACTTCCTCTTTCCCTCCAGTCTAGGAAGGGCGACAACTCATTTCCGCATCAGGGCGGTCAAAATGTGCCTTTCAAGCGGGACCCGGCGCTCGGCGAGTTCATCATCGACTACTTGTTCAAGGCAGGCCAGAAGATGCAGGACGAGGAGATCAAGCGCTACGATGGCCTGAAGCCAGGGCATTTCAAGGACGACCAGGACCTCCTCCGGCCCTGGAAGAAGATGCAGCTATGGCTCGGCGACGTGTCGCCCATAGGCTCTGACCTTGCCCTCATCCAGAAGCACGTCGACAGCCACATCAAGGAGTGGCAAGCCATCACCCAGCGCACGTGTAGCAAGTCCACCCCGTGGGCGAAGGGCAAGGTCCGCACGTCCAAGTCACCGCAGGCGCAGTACGACGAGCTCGCGCGGTCGTACGCGGCGGGCCCGGAGATCTCGCCGGACTCCCTGCTCGCGTCCGTGGGGAACATCGAGCGGCTGAAGGCGTCGTACGCGTACACGGCGAAACCGAAGTTCGCGTGGAACGTCGCGTTCCAGGCGCTCTGCCACATCAAGGCCGACGCGGAGGGCTCCGTCGCGTTCAAGGCCGAGTTCGCGGACCTCATGTCCATCCCGGCTTCCACTAATCGTGTGTTGGAGCAGAGCCGGCTTGCTCTGACTGCGACGTGATTTCTAAGTTGGTTCGTTGTTTTGTATCTCATCAGATTTTCATTTTCGTGGATATCTTTCGGGACACAGGGTCGGATTGGATACCTTGTTGTAACACTAGGCTGTGGGATTGTACAAGTACTAACTATATCGATTTATGGCAACGACTGATCTCTGCCAGCAGGATTCCACGGATTGCTTCAACCCCAGAGGGCCTCAAGGCTGTTGTGCGTGTTTCGGACCTGGGCCTTCCGCCTGCAAGCCTCAAGCCCAAGAGACGACCATCATTACGACCTTCAGCCCTGGACTGGACTTTCTCAGGGTATGTAAATCCTATGCGACTATTGATGGTTGACTCCCATCTCAGCGTCCTAAGTAGCTATTCCGCGTCTCGGGCCATTAAAGCTCTGAATCAGGGCTATGCTTAGGACCGATTAGTGCGGTTTCGTCTTTGTGGCGGAAACTTCATCAAGCCAAGACACCCCCTTCGCAATACGAGGACACAGTCCATGTGACCTCCGTGTACAACATCCTCGCAGTGTATCTGTGGCCTGACCCAAGCCTGACTAGCTGATTAACGACTAAACGTGACCAAGCTCGGGGATCGAGGGATTCAGTGATCTAACGGCCTGAGAAGGCTCATCCCCGGTAACCAGCTAAAAGTGCCGATGAATCGCTACACCCAATGACCCAACATTCGGTGCGTACGGTATTCAACCGGTAATCTTGCGTCTTCTTCGAAGCACTCACCGACGTGCACCGCCCGGACTGGTCCGGTTTCGTCAATTGTGGCTGTATCAGCTGTCCCGCCCCGAAGGCGTCCTGTATGTCACTCCATTCGGAACGTATCGATAATCAGGAACCACGATGCGGATATGAACAAGACGACAGCATGACAGTCAGACATGAGGCTGTCTAAGCGAGCGAGACGGGGACTTGCATGGGATTGACCACTGCCACTACACTCACCAGAAGCCCTGGCCGCGTGGGCACGGGCCCCGGCGGAACCTTCCACAATCCGTCCTCGGGTTCAGCATAGGACTTCCGGAACGACTAATTTGACTCCTCTTGACCACCATGTTTCGTAAGAAAACCCAATATGACTGATGAGGTTGGTTCGGGACCTCAGTTCCTGTAGCTTCCTTTCCGTCTCTCAGCGCTCCGGGGGGCTGACAGGAATAGTTTGCAGTCCGGGCCCTCATATACAGGCTTAAGTGACGTGATCGCGTCGTCCTGCAAGGACGTTGAAAGGATCTAGGCACAAGGTGCAGTTTTCCGAGGATCGCTTGGGCGTAGTTCGCAACATACTCGATTTACAAATGGGGATGGTCGGGGATTGCCGGGTGCCACGTTAATTTGTTGATCGGCCTTTAGGTTCCGAGGACTGCCCTCAGGTTGTCTCTTGTCCATGTTCCTCCACCATCCTGTTGCCATTTACTGCGCATATATGCACGTCTTTTTCTCAATGTCTGCATATTTTTCGTCCTCGGTCACGCTGGAATATTGCATCACGGCGTGCCCCTGACAATGCACGGATAACGGATATCCCTGAAGGCTCGGCACAGCGTGGCAATAGAAGTCTCGGGTAAGTTGTGATACCACGCATCAATGGCCCGGTCATGTTTTGCAGCCAGTGACAATGTCATAGGAAAAACGCAAAATGTTCCGTGCACTCCCATGCCTCTTCCGTCAGGGTTTCTCCCTTGGCCAGTACGGTCCTCGCCGTTTCCACGCGAGGCCATGTTCTGCTCTGATGTGAACGGCCTTCACCCTTGCGATTCACGAACACGGCGAACCTATTCCCCAGCTCAGCTCTAGCCTTCGCTAGAGCGTCATCGATGATGTTTGGCTTCCTACACAGCAGGTAGCTCGGGTCCGAACCGCCGGTCCAGAAGCCGTCCCCGCGCAGGCTCGCTAACAAATCCTGCAACAGTTCTCAGGACATTCCGTGTCGCACATGAGCGAGAACGCGGGCACCTGGCCCGCCGAGTTTATATGTAAGGGGTGTCTCCCTACCCCACCGGCACGACAATTCCCCGCACATCATGGACAACTACTACCTCTTGGCAGCTCCCCTCGCTGTCTTTCTCTTCGGCTTGTACATCAAGCGCCCTGCCGTAGGTTCTGTTTGCCAAAGCTCGTTATCGCGAGTGTTTAACGTCCTTCGTAGATACCGCAGAATCGTCTACCTCCTATGGTCCACATTGCGGTATGATACATTGTGGTCAGAGGTTGCTTGCCCTTCTAACCGACCGCTATGTAGCCCGAGGACATCTTCTCTAGACCACGGGAAGCGTACGGGGAGGCTCTCGCGAAGTACGGTCCTGTCATTGGTGTACGGAGAAAGGGAAACGTACATCTATTCCTCGTATTGCCACTTGGATGAACGCTTACACCGGGGACAGCTAGAATATATTGTCAACCAAGAACATGCTCGTCACGTTTTGACGTGCGATCGTCTCTTCAGCTTTGAGCAGGGCTCAGCTGCTGTACGTCGGACATCGATCTCGCAGGGCCAGCTTGAACTCAATCAGCTCCTCCAGATCATGAATCTGCAGCCGATCATGGCACTCACGCAAGGCACCCTCTTTCGAGACCTGAACGATTTCGTCCGGGAAGGCATCGTAAACCGGATCGATGAGATAGTTCATCGAAGTAAGCGAACTTCCGTCCCATCGTGGCTCGTCCCGGCGTGGCTCACATCCAGACCGACAGTATGGCCCCTTTTCCAACGGGATGGTAAGGCGTTTGTAGACCGAGCCGCCGAGGGCCTGAAGACTGGCAACAATCCAAGCTGCTTTAACCACTTCCACAACACGATCGCCGAGACGACGTTGATACTCCTCTTCGGCCAGGTAAGACGTAACTTTACTTCACGGCGTTATGCCGGATCGAGCTAACGCTGCCGGCGACAGGATTATGTCAACAAGAAGAACCTCTTGGTCATCGAAGACGTCGCAAATGGCATGGCCGAGCTCACAGGGCAGTATCAAAACTTCTCGATCGTCGGCAAGTACCTGCCCATCCTCTGGATCCTGTACACATGGTAAGTGCTTCGCCTTCGACCGCCGCCACGAGGCCTTCAGATGATAAACGTTTGACTTCTGCTCGCTTCTCGGCGCGCCAGGGTCAAGGTGATGCTCATCACTATCCCGTTCGGCTTCCTGCGTGTGTATGGGCCGAACGTCTGGCGTGACATCAATCGCTACGAGGACATCGTTCGATCTGGCAAGGTGTCTCCGAAAGATGAGGTAGGGCCTAGCTCGAATCTTACCTTCATGACGTTCGCACTGAAGCCCTCGACTTGGCATAGCCGACACCCGTTTTGTACCTTATTGTGAAGACGTACGTGCGCCAGGATGGACGAAGAATCAGCACGCCACGGAGGCTTTACATTGCCATACTCTTGCTGTGGTCAGTTCGCTTCACGAGTCGCAATACAAATTTCGCCCCAGGGCGCTGTTCTCACTCCCCACATTTTCCTCAGCTTGATCTTCGCCGCAGTACACACAACGTAAGTGTGCCCCACACCCATCTCCATCATTCCTTTTGACTCAATCCGCTACTCTTCCACGCTTTGCAGGACCGTCGTCTCGCAATGGGTGCTTTGCCAGCTGGCAATGCGCCCGGAATACCTCGCGCCGCTCCGTGAGGAGCTCGTCAACGTGCTCGAGGAGGACGAGACGGGTGCCCTCCGCCTGACCGCGCAATCCCTGCGCGAGGCGCGTCTGATGGACTCGTTTATCCGCGAAGTTATGCGCCTCAAGGGCGACACGATCTCGGCCATGCGGTACACCACCTGCGACGTACCGCTCGGAAACGTCATCATTCCCAAGGGTGCGTGTCGACTCTCGGGCTTTATTCCATCCGCATACGCCATCCCCGCTTCGCTCCACCTTGTGGGGCTTCTCGTCCGGGGCGTTTTGTGGACGGCTTGGCGTATAGCCAGAGGCCGGTCGATGGCAAAGTGGTTGATGTCTGACGAGCACTGCTACAGGATCCTTCGTCACGGCAATGTCGACCACTGTCCATGAGAACCCGGACGTGTTCGGCGAACAGCCACGCGAGTTCAACGGTTTCCAGTGGGCGGAGACGGGCAAAGAAGCCATCATGACTGGGCCCGCGCACATCGTCTTTGGTCTCGGCCGCTTCGCCTGCCCCGGGAGGGTCCTCGCTGTCAACGGTGAGTGCGCAAATGTCATTCGTCATTCGCCGATCAGCAGGCACTCACGGCGATATGATTTCCCTTTTCGTTGTCATGCGGTACTGCCCCGCTGCAGAGATCAAGCTCATCGTTATGTGTCTCATCGCCCGCTCGACTCCCACGCTGCTCGAAGGCAAATTCGAGGTTGCGGATCCGCTCAACACGGTGCGTGTGCGCGTTCGTTCGTCTGGTGTTCGATTAGGGTGCGCCCGCGCACTGCTGTCGGTCCGGCGTTTTTCGTTCCGCTGGAGGCTGACATACCACGTTCTCTCTATAACTTCCGTGCTGGTACGCAGGTGACCCAGCCACCGAAGGGAACGCTCGTTTTCCAGCCACTCGAGAAGCCAATTTTGTAAGCTCTATCGTGACAAGCCAGAACGCACTGCGGCAAGGAGACAAGCTCTATCAAGTTATAACAGGCATCCCCACTCTTTCCGTCGTCCCGGCCTCCTTGGTACCCACGCCCCACGTTTCACCGTTCACACCGCGTTTGTGGATTTCCTGACCATTGCTCCTGTCGCCCCTGCTACGGACGTTCTTTTTCGCTACTTCTAGCCGTTGTGGGACCGGCTTGATCGATTTCGGTCGTACGCCGTCTTCTTCGCCGTCAATATCGTTCTCTATCTCCGTGTCTCGGCCTCTCTCACCATCGATGTATTGCCCATGTATCCCTCTTGCCTTATACACTAGATGACTAAATTATCCCGACCCTTCAGCATTCTCCGCCACAAGTATTTAATCCGACTATTCCCGTTGACCTCTCGTAGACCTCCCAAGTAATAGATTAGGCGACGGACCCCGTCGTCGGTGTTTTTACCGTACGTACGCCATCGGTGGCCCCGACCCTGGACTCTCGTCCTATGTACGTACTGTTTGGATGTACACAGGACGACCCACCCACTTCCATGACGGCATAACTCACACCTTGGAGTGAGAGCGAAGTTCGCGTACGACTTCTCCACCGAGTACCATCATGGGAGTCGCAACCAACTTCGAATTCTCCCAACATGTGCCTCAACTACCCGCATTACCAGGACGTCCTAGACGAGCCTCGACAACGGACCGACGGCCAGTGTCGACGTCGCCGCGACATGGGTCCGGAGCGGGATTTTCAGCGTTCTGCCCAAGGCCATCGCCGTCCCTAGTCCTATGACCAAATTCGAAAGGACCCGAATCGAGAACCCAGGAGAGAAGACGTTGACGCCACGCCACACGCTGCAGCGCGCGTGATTCACCAAGCGGCGCATCCCCGGACTTCTTCGAAGGCTTCGAAGGCTTCGAACGTTTCGAGCCGCTTCGGCGGTGCAAAGTGTACCATCTCGGGTAATTCGCACCACCAACCCTCCTGCCTCGGACGACGGATGCATCCCAGGAGGTCGGTGCGATTGAGTGAGGAGTTGAGCGATATCGATATCTGGCCGGCATCTAGCTTCGAAGGTCTGATGCTCCCATGCTCCGGTAATCAGTACGTACGGTTGGTGTACCGGTCGGGAGTGCACCGAGCGCGAGCGTGTGGGGCGGCGGGCCGGGTGATCATGGATGAGAAGGTATGGCTCATTCTTGCGCGACCTTGAGGACATGCCCTTTGTGGGCGAGGCCTGCAAGATCAGGTCCCCGTCGCTGAATCCATGCTAAGCCGCATGATCGGCCAACTCGGGCTGGGGGGGATAGAACAGCGCAGGCTGTCGTCGCGCTGTCCTTCTGACTGCTCGCCGCGGGTCCGCGGAAAGACAATAAAAGACAGTATGATATAACGAGCTACTAGTCCAGATGTAAGCAACCAGTGACATAGGAAGGAGCGTGAGTTCAACTGGAACAAATGCGGGCACTTCTAACCGAAGCAGCGATGATATGTTTTATGACGTCCGGTACGTCCAAGCACTAAAATGGGGTTATATGACGGCAAGCAGAAAGAGAAAATATCATGACGAGTTCGTAGCAACATACCCAATGGACCCTACAACCCAACCCTCGAACCGCTTTTCCCTCTTCCTAAGCCTGTAATCTAACGGAGACGGGTATCGAAACACTAAGCGCACCGCGCCCTATTCATCACTTGAACGACTAAACGTGTTGCTCGTGAGCGCTGAACCACTCGCCTACAACCCAACGCAAACGTACCTTCTTAATCCGCCGGCTTCGGAACCTCTTCTCGAGATAGTGCCACATGCGATTGAAATCGTTCCACAGGAAGAGAGGAACAACGACAATCATGACAGGGATGGAAATCTCCCAGAAGAGCAGGTCGGAGTTGTGCTGCACGGACCACATCGATTCGAAGTTCATGCCCTGAATGAAGACACAGCAGAGTCAGACGTTGGATTTCGAGGGCGTTATGAGATGGGCAGAAGTAGCACGGCGGGATACGCACGAAGTAGCCGGTAAGGAGCGTCAGCGGGAGGAAGATGATCGTCGCCAGAGTCAAACGACGCCTGTGGGTTCGCGGGGGATGCATTAGCAAATGCAACACTCGACGCCTGAGCATCCACTAGTGCACTCACATAACCTCGTTCATTTCGTACGACGCCATCTAGACGTAGCACTCGGTCAGCTCAGTCCTCTTACGAGCCTGGGAACGAACGAAACTCACATTGAAGGTATAGTTGATCAAGTTCTCCGTAATCCCAGCAATCATGTCTAGGCTCGTCAGAATGTACTCCATGTGGTCATGCACGTCCGCCTGTAGTGCAGTATAGAATACAACGCGCAGAAAGCGGAAAACATAGACACCAAAACACCATCAGTATCACGTTCACGAACAATCAGATAAACCCCAGGAGCACGCACCAGGTATATCTTGGACTTATGGCTCATGTAACCCTCCACCTTCACCGTCGGGTCATTATGTTCCCTCATCGCGAGCATGCGGTCGACGTCGTACCGCCGCAGGCCGTATATGACCGTCTTGATCGGCTCGAGCGTCCGCTTGTGCAAAATGAGGTCGCCCTGCAGGATGTGGACTGGCACGAACAGTATTCAGCATTAGCGCACTCGCGATAACGTCGGGGAGCTCCAACTCACGCCTGCGGACAGTCTTCATGCTCGGCTTCAGGAGGACGGCCTGCTCGATCTTCAGGATCCGGCCCTGGTACTCCTCCACGACCTCCAAGGCCTGGTCGACGACTGGTGCGGGGCAAGGAGACGAGTCAGCACTCGAATCTGACGCTCTCATATTGCGCATCAAGGCTGACGACTGACCGAGATCCAGCAACGACTGCACGAGCAGCGACGGGTCCGCCGTCGTCCGCAGGCCCGTATCCCGCGTGCGCAACCGCTCAGTGATGGGCGCGGTGAGCGACAGCGTGTTATCTGCACCCAACGCCAACAAAGGCCACTTCAGCATACGCTCCCCACCCTCTCAGAGTCATTGCAGCAGCACACTCACCCTTGTGGATAGAGATGACCGTCCCATCCCTGAACAAGAACAGGCACATCGGCTGGATCTTCACGTTCACCCGGTCGCCCCGCTTCAGCTCGCGCAGCAGCTTTCTGTTCCGCGCGTCCTTCTGCGCCCGCTCGTCCGCCACGCCCGCGAACCGCGCCTGCACCGCTGACGCCGCCTGCCTGCTCTCCACGTCCCCATTTCCGTGGGTGCTCCCGAAGCGCCTCCGAAGGCCCCCGCTGCTGCCGTGGCGGCCGTTGTTGTGGTTCATCGTGGAGAACTTGGACGCGTCCGCGCTCCCAGCCCCATACACGGTCTTTTCGTCGACGTCGAAATCGGCCTTGCGCACCCCAAGCGGGTACTCCGAGTCGTCCTCGTCCCCATCCTCGTCCATCGGAGCAGGCGACTCGGAGCGGGGCAGGTGCGCGAAGGTTGTGTTGCTGGCGCTGCGCTCGTCCTCCGCCGCGAGGGTGTGGTTGAGCACGCGGATGAAGAGGTGCTGCGGGTAGTAGTCCGCCTTCGAGCGCGCGTGCCCGCGCTGCGTCAGGACGTCCTCGAGCGCGAGCGGGTGCAGGTCTGCCGGATCGAACCCGGCCCAGGCCAAAGAAGCCTCTCAGCTAGGCAAATTCAAAAAGAAGGTGGATAAGAACGCACCGTACTTGAGCGCGAGCGCACTAATGACGTCCCAACTGATGCCCCCGATGTTGATCCAGCGCACGCGCACCCAGGGCTCGCGCGCGCTCGCCTTATCGTCCGCGAGGAGGCGGATGAACTCGGCGTTGGTCATGCGGCCGAAGCTCGTGCGCATCGTCGAGTAGTCGTTGACCTCGATGAGGCATTGCTGGCGGATGTGGCCGTAGTTCAAGAACGCGGACGCCCGGCGGGGGTCCACGCCGGGCTCGGCGCCGATGCCCCGGCGCGCCATGAACGACGACGTCGTCCGCATGGCCATGACCTTGCGTACGACGGAGCGGAAGCGGTCTTTAGGGGTCATGAAGGCGGGCCGTTGTGTGCTGGTGGGCCCATGGGGAGAGGTGGGGGAGGCAGGGCCGTGTGTTGCACGGTATTGGGTATGTTTTTCCTCTAAAATCGGAGGTGCAGAATGGGCGTTGGCGTGGTCGGCGCTCTGGTGAACGTCAGGAAGCTTGTCTGCGGTCGGCTCGTCGTAAATCGGAGAGGCGACAAACTCGTCTTCAGGATCCGGGGTAAGAGAGCGGCCCTCGGAGTCGCTGAAGCTGTTTTCACGGGGCATGGCGATTGATGCTGCCGCTCAGGGAGGCGTGGGGGGGGGGGGGGGGAGGGAAACCAGAGCAGAGGCAAACAAAGAAGCGATGGCGTAAACAAACAGAACCTCGTAGACGAAAGAAAGTTGGGAAGGAGTGCAGACTGGAGGAGGGATGCTCGTGCACGTTGCCATCGCTCTGGACAGATGGGCGCGTGTTGTGCTATACTTGGACTCCGATCAGCCCATAGCGCCCGGTGCAAGATATGTCCTGATGGCAGTGCTGCTCAACATACAACAAGGAGTAGTAGTCGTACTCAATTCTAAAGTTCCCAAACGAAGCGCAATCAGTACGTGCCCGTAAGAGGGAAACGCTTGACAGCTGTGATGGGAGGGGGACCGTCAGATACAGACCCTAGTACTGGGTTTACGAGGGACATGGCAGGCGGAGTTTCACCGACTTTTGGCCCCCGTGAACGGCGTGCAGCCACTTTGCCTCGGAACATTGTTTTTGGAGGTAAGAAAGATCAATATCAGGTACTCTGACCTTTCATTCAACGATATGAGCACAAAGGCGCCGCAGAGGTTGCTACGTCGTCCTTGCACAATCGGTCAGCCTGGTACTCCGCCTGTAAACTCGCCTCGAAGCCCTGATTTAGGGGCTGTATCTGCGAGTACTCCTACCATCACGAACGCCTCGTGTTTCCCTTTTACGGGCGTGTCTTGATGGCCTCCGTTTGGACATTTTAGAATTGAGTACGACTAGTATTTCGGTCGCAGACATGACCCTCGCTGGCAGTGACTGCAACGGCTGTGTCGTACCCATAGAATAACTGTTTATTTTCCTGAAGGCAGAAGTGTTGGCCGACCCCTTGCTATTCATGAATGCCTCGCCGAAGCGCCAGGATCGCAATGAAATTCGCATGAGTCCAGAACCTGCGCATTGACGGATGTAATACGAATTGGGAATAAGCCACTGGTGGAGATTTGACGTGAGGTCCAGGTTGGTCGTCGGAAGCGGACTGATTACACTGCTTACTGACGGGCTGGCAGCGACCTGCATATATGTATGTTTTGCTCGCTCACCGTATGCGTGTCAAACAGGAAGCTCCCGGAGACGGTATCGACGATGATGAGGATGGCAGGGCCTTTGTAGAACGGTTCAGAATGCGACGCGTTTGCTTGATTTAATTCACGTGATCGCGTCTTTCCTTGGCGCGCCTCAGTACGGACGTGACTTCAAGTTTCGGTATGCTCAGCCGCCGCACGGCGGGCGCAAAACCACACACCTGTTGCCTGGGCTGCCTTGTACAGCTTTGAGCGGGAGGGAGTCGACCCTTGTCAAACAGGAATTGACGAGATGCTTGGCACTGGCAGGCAGGAGGAGCGCTAGAAAGGGAGGAGTTATGGGGACTCGGACTCGGAACGGGCTTGAACACGGTCTTATATACCTTTCAATGAATAGACGAGTGTCATGGATGATGACATGGTAAGCCGCGTCTTGACATCCGCTGGGCTATGCGAGAAGGGTCCGACCCCATTGAGGTAGCAGATCTTTGCTTCCGCCGATCCCGAGCATTCAGAAGTCAATCCGGCCTATGGTAGACGATTACAGTGACATCACCCGACCTTCACAACTTTCCGAAGTATGCCATGATGTTATATGTCGTGAACCTGTCTGTGCAAAACTTCTTGCACCGATGCCCCGAGAGATGCCAATCTATACGCGCCGAGTCCCCCTCGGGGCCCTCGCATGTTGTCAACGTCGTTTCCCCTTACCCAACAGCGTAGGATACTGTCGCGGTCTCCATCTCGGAGGAAATATCGGAAGGGTATCGACTGGCGAGAAGTTAGTCAGTTGTTTGCGTCCGCGTGACCAGGGTGGCACTCACTGGGAAGGATATTTTGCGATACATGATTGACGCGACTGTGCGAGAACAGCGGCTGAGTGCTGAGCGCTGAGCAGCGACGCTGTCAATATGAAGGATGGACGCCGCAAATTTACTAGTACTAATGACCTCAATCAAACGGATGGCGAATAGGAGGTGGGTGGTCCGGAAGAAAACAACTTGAACTTCGCACCATTCGAATTCCTCTATCGGAGATGGTCTGGTATATAGAAGTCATGAGAAGGGTTCAGCGCATTGCATCACTCACTTCGAATAGAACATTATGTGGTAAGAGGCCTAGACTTATCTCAGAGTAGGTTCTGGCAAGCGTCGAGTGAAAACCCGATAGATGGACGAACGTCATGGTGGTACGATGGAATGATGACTACGATGCCCATATCTGGACGAAACCGATCGCTGTGGCGCCCATGGATCTGGCAACGGCGACAAAGCGCTGCCACGGCCCGGTTGTTGACACGTTGACGGTGGACCCAATCCTGTCCACCATCCACCATCTCCGAGCTCTTGCATTACGCGAATTGAGGAAGGTTAACATTTTCTTGTGCCCTTGTGTCTCCGTAATTTCGCAGGAACTCGCATAGAGAGTTCGGATATTCTCCTGGCTGGCTCCTCCACCCAAACTCCTCAGTTACCATGTACGTGACAGGAGTTATGTGTGCGCGTGCAACTTTGACTACGGGGCTACTCCTTTCCTACCTGACCAGGCTCAAACACAGACAAGCTACTAGAGAAAACTGGGACTAGGTTGAATGTTCTTCGCTCAGCGATCCGTACCCGCAAGATCTGTGGGCGATCCATTTGTACGTCCGTCTACGTATGTTCATTTCACGATTTTCATAGTGGACAGATGACCAGAAGGGGCTGAGGATCGTAGCACCTATGGGATCACGGGTCGTCGCAATGAAACACCGGATCCAGAACCGTGTTCTACGAGTTGCCTTTATTTCGCGCCACCAGGCCGCATCAATCTGGACGGAAGAACAGGATAGTCCACCCGTGTCCGATACCAGGTCTTCCCGCCAGCCACAATCAGATTCTTCGAGGCCACTCCTCCGATGCCGCTCGTTCCGGACTGGCAAAGTCTCACAGCGCCGAACCATGATACACGTCATCCGGGGAACTCGTCTGTCCACATATACCGGGGGACTTTGGTTCTCGTCTGGCAACTTCTGCTGGCCATCCACCGCCCCCAGATCTGCCTGAGCGGCCCAGGCGTAGCTTCCGTTCCCGCCTGCGCGCCATCCTCACCTTCCTCCCCGCGCTCTCAACTACTGTCACTCGTTTCGCATTTACGCTTCTGTTCACGCCATGTCTTCTACGAACATCAGCACGATCCTCATGGCCGTGAATGACCCCGACACGGCCAACTTCCCGCACGTCAACATGGCGAACACCATGGGGGCTTGGTTACTTGGGGGCGCAGCAACCTTTATGTATGTACCGTTGACGTTCCTCATCGTCTCCGTCCCTGGCATGTGAGAATTGACGACTTTCGTTTCGCAGCCTCACCGGCTTGTTGTTCCACCAGGCGTACCAGTATTTCCGCGAATACGCGGAGGATCGCATGTTCATGAAGGTTTGGGTGAGTATATGCGGCTAGTTAAATTGGTGTCCTATAGTAATGACCTCGACGCACGCAGGTGGGGCTCGTTCTGTGCGTCGATCTTAGATATGGGCCAACGCGTTCAGACACTCACCCGTCCAACTAGCGTTCTGGAGACGTTCATTTCGTGCTTGATTCTGCACACTACGTACGTCCCATCGGCGCTCGTTCGTGCTGGTAGTTTCTGCATCTCACCCGATACGCAGATACTTCTATTTGGTGCAGATGTACTGGGATCCGACGTATTTCTTCCTCAAAAAGCCTGTCTGGTAGGGCGTTTCATATCTCAGCCTCACCAACTCGAGCTGATCGGTTCGCACAACAGGTCGCTCTGCGTAGGTGCCTCCATTGTCAAAAGTGATGCATCGTGCTGAACGCGGGCTTCTGTCGTTGTCAGCTTTTGCCTATCCCTGGGGTAAGCTATATACTCGCCGCTCCACGATATCGAATATACACAACTCATTTGCCGTTTCGAATTTGTAGTGTATCGCGGCCTTCGTCTCGCAAACGTTCGTCCTCCAGGAAGATCATCCGCTTTTCTTCGTCACTGACCATGAGTACAGGTGGTTCGTTCGGCGAGTGTGGATATGTGAGCGCATGACCTTCATGTGACGTGCTGGTCCTCCCCTCTGACCTCGATGCTACAGTTGCACCGAAGTTTAGAATCATAGTCGGAACTGCTGTACGTCTCGTCGAATCCGTGCAAGCAGAGGATGCGTAGGCTCACCCTTTCCACAGTTCGTCTTGCAAACGGGCAATGTTGGTAAGGAGGGCATTTGGCATTCTGCTCGTTTTCGCTAATTGTCGTTGCTGCGCATCCTCGTAGCGTGCTTCACCTGTAAGATCCTCTCGTCCACACTTCGCCTACCACCGTGCTTTGAGCTGACACTTTCTCCCCTTTTCATACAGCACTCGCTATCAAGATGTACGCCGTTTTGCTCTCGATTCCATGGCCCGTTCTCATGTATGAATATGCAGGTTCAAGGCCCCCCGTTACGTCGACGCACTGACCTTCTCCGTATGTCCGCTTCCGCCTCCGCGCTACCATCCGCGCTGACCCCGGTGTGCAACGCCCATTTGTTCCAGTGGCTCGCCACGACGGGATGCGCGGTCCAGATGACGGGCGATATCGTCCTCACCACGACGCTCATCTGGGTCCTCCACCAGAGCCGCACCGGAATGAACAGGTGCGTGTCCCCTTCCCTCTTCTGCTTCCCCAGGTCTCCCACTAACTTTGCTCATGTCCTAGGACGGACACGATGCTGGAGGTCATGATCGCCTATGCCATCAGCACAGGTGAGCAATTTGTCCTCCGCCCCCCTTCCCTTCCCTTCCCTGTCATCGCTTCCGCATTCCCCGAGGAAGACCGGGGCCCGCGTCGTTACGACATCGAAATTGAGGCTGACGGTCGCCTTCCCAGGTGCTCTCAACTGGTAATTGCGCCATCGCGTCGCATTATGTCCACGAACCGACATCTTACGTCCTTCTGCAGCGTTGTTCACATCCTGAACGTCGCCTTCGTGAGTTCTTGTGCCTCGGCATTGCGCATATACGTCACTCACCGGGGCCCGGTTCTCACCGCTAGTCGATCGCATACACGAACCTCTTCATCTACAGCTCGCTCCTGTTCATCCTCGCCAAGCGTACGTCTGATGGTCACTGGCATGGTGTGCGAGTCGAGGGTCGAGACAGGACGCTGACATCGTGCACCCCATTACAGTGTACGCGAACACGTTCCTCGTCGCGTAAGTGGTCATCCCCAGTCCCTTACTTCTGTCGATGTCTTGTCAAACTAACTGCATTCCCCGCGGTGCAGCCTCAACACCCGCAAGTTCCTTGGGTCCAGCTACGTCTCGAACGGGACGTCGAACGGGCACATGCTCTCCGCCTCTGCAGCCCGTGGGCCGTCCCGCGCCGGCATGATGGTACGTCTCTCCCTCTATGTTCCATCCCTCCCAAGGCCCGCGCGGGCGCGCCGCTCAGCTGACGCGTTTCTTGGCAGTCCACGAACACGGGGACTAGTATCCAGCTCAACGTCGTCATGGAGAAAAACGTCGACTACGACGACATGCATTCTTCCCAGTCCGAGAAGAGCGTGGCCTAGTCGGGCACCATCTATCTCCTCCCTCGACCTCCAAGGTCTTCGATGCCCGTCCCCATCCACTATTTTCCTAGTCTCCATCCTGTCGTGCCTCTCTCCCGTCCGTTACAGTACAGCCTTGTATTACTTCCTCCCCTTCCGTACCCCAACTTCACCTTAAGTTGCGGTACGTCGCATTGCGCGATAATATACAGCCTTTCGAATCTTGTAGTGCTTTTATATTGTTGTTCTTGTGTTTTTAGTCACCCTACTGTTGTGCTTTAGTTTCGGAATTATGCCCCCTTATGCTTACGCACCGTAACATGATACCGATGTCGATACCGCCGTCCCTTACGAAGTGACACTTATAGTGCTAGTTATACCACTGCTCTTTACCTAGTACGATACCCATAGGATACCCCGACCCTGTATTTACATGCCCAGAGACTGCGTAGTGTGCATCTTCGGACTTCGCTCAATCGGCAGGTCCTTGGACTGCGCGTTGTTGCCAGTGGTTCTAACCTTGACATCGTGCAGATGCGAATTTTCTGAAGCCAGCGGTTCTATGGCCCTGCAAAATATGGATAAGTAATGGCACGTTGGCACCAAAGTCAATGACGATGTTCTCCAAGCTTAAGTGCTAGTGAAGGAGGAGGGTTCGGAGCGTTCATGCCGAGCACCGGGCCGAAGGCACAGACGCCCATAGAGGTCGCATCCGGGCTGTCCTGCTTCCGTCGCAAAACGGTAACCAGCCTGAAACCTCCAAGAAACCTCTGCAACCACCTCCATCCCAACAGTGTCTTACTCTCACAGTACTTCTTCCTGTTCCAATCTCTGTTGACCGCGGCTTCGCTCGTTGGACACGTGTGCCCCAGGAATTCTCGGAGCTGTCGAGCTCGGCGCTCGCTCCGACGTCAACTTGAACAGTCATGACAACATTTCGCGTAGGTAAGCAGCATTGTTTCGTCGGAACTTCATTCTATGTCATATCGATGCATTTACTTGCTCGATGGTGAACCAACGGTATGAATACTGTATCCACAGCGTAAAAGTATGCAACGAGGACTGAACAAGAGGTGTAGGCCAACAGACTTGCCGGCGGCGCCGACCAAGATCCAGCGATACCATGGATCAAAGACAGGCGACTGCCCCAGGGCACTGGGTGTGCACTAAGCCGCCTGAAGTAAATATCCATGGGTCTATGAACGCAGCGACGAGGCGTCAATGCATCTCTCCCCCTACACATGGGCAAGTTCGCTGTCCCTGAAGCATTGAGATTTAATAGCCGTAATTAAGGGTGCTCACGCCCCTTCGACACCGTCCACATATACCGGTTGTTGCGGTTCTGCGGCCGTACCCTCCGCTGCTGGTCCTCTACCTCCCCCGAGACTCGCTCCTTGCTGGCGTCTATCCTGGACTTCAAGCTGACGCTCTCCTTAGTGTTGTTCTGGGTCCTTGAATGCCTTTCCTCCGGTGTCATTGAGTCTCACTTCAAAGCCCGGATCACACATCGCGAGGAGGCATGTCTACGTCCATGAACGGAACGACTATGCCCGCCGATCCGCTGGCCAACTTTCCACAAATCCCTGTCTACAACACGATGGGAGCTTGGATGCTAGGTGTCTCGGCGAGTATTCTGTGAGTCTCCCTTTCCATTGGTGCAATTCTGCGGCCGGCAGAATTCACCGGTCACGGCTGGCAGCCTCAACGGAGTATTGATCCACCAAGCGTATCAGTACTTCCGCGAGTACCCCGACGATCGTAAACTTCTCAAGGCTTGGGTGACTGAACCCTATTTTTCTGTGATTTATTACCCTAAACGCCATGACATTTACGCCTTGCTCCTAGGTGCTCACGGTGGTGTACGTTCAATCCTTCGCCGCGAAGCGAACAGTGTGGAGTGACTAAGAAGGCTCGCAGCATTTTAGAGACATTCATTTCCGCCTTGATTCTGCACACCTTGTACGTCTGTTCCACTTGCCTCCCTCTTCAAAGCGTCCGAACCCCAATCGCCGCGCCAGGTATTTTTATTTGGTGGTTCAATACTGGGATCCCACATACTTCTTCACGAAACCTATTGTGTGGTAAGTCATGCTTCGCATCTACGTCCGTTCACTGTGGCCCATTCCCCCGCGTAACAGGTCACTCTGCGTGTTGCCCGTCCAGGGGGTAAGCCATTATTTCACTCGGGTATCGTCGAACCCTCCTGATTTGTCACCCCTCCCCCCACAGACATTAGCGGCGCTCATATCGCAAACGTTAGTCGTTGATCCTATTTTCCTGTTCCGCATTAACCGCGCATGTTTCGCATGTTCATGTCTATAGGTTCTTCGTGCGGAGAGTATGGCTGAGTACGTGTCGATCGCTGACGACATGCTGGATTTGTTGCTAATTTCGATGGCTCAGTCGCACCGAAGTTCAAGATTATAGTCGGGATTGCGGTACGTCTGTCATGCAGTATAGCGCGTACATGCCGTATAAGCTCATCTTCCTCGTAGTTCATCCTGCTTGTAGCCAACGTTGGTAAGTGTCCTCTCCCATGGCGTATGGGCACCAAATGTTTGCCTCTGAGCACCATTTTCCTACACATTGTTAGGCTGCTACATCGGTAAGCCCCCCGCCCCCCCATGCCCCACCGCGCCATAAACTCATTCTCATGCTGCTTCTCCTTCGTGCAGCCCTTGCAGTTAGGATGTACGCCTTCCCATCGTTGATTTGTCGCTCCGTTTTCATTCGTACATCATGTGCAGGTTCGACGCATCTCACTTTGTTGACGGTTTGC